>CAJFCP010025893.1:59281-122111 GCA_904066005.1 Synergus itoensis | reverse complement strand
TACTATAAATTTGGTCAGAGGAAAAAAAAATTGACCGAAAAAAGATTGGAAAAGACCGGAAGAAAACCAGGAAAATCTCAGGAATTTCCAATTTTCTGATCACTAGACACCCTGATAATTTCCAGGTATTCTATCAGATTTTCTAGGCTTCTAATGATTTCCAGACATTTTCAACAATTTTAAAGAATTTTAAGAGGTTTGTAGGAATTTAAAGTGATTATAAGAGATTTGTTTAATATTTAAAAGATTTAGTTGAATTTTAAAGAACTTCGTGAAGTTTTAAGAGATTTTTAAGGAAGTTTAGGGAATTCAAAGAATTTTAAGGAATTTTAAAGTTCCTTGAGGAATTTTAAAAGACTTCACGAGATTTTTATGATTTTTTAAAGATTAGGTGGAATTTTAAAAATTTTTCCAAAATTTTCAAAGATTGTTACGTATTCTAAGGGATTTTAAAGTTTTTCTTGGAATTATAAAGGATTTTAAGAAACTTATAAGATTTTAAAGAGATTTTAAGGGATTATAAATATTCCCGTTGAATTTAAAAAGATTTTAAAAGGTTTGTAAGAATTTTAAGAAATTTCGATTATTAAAAATTTTTTTTTTAAGGAATTTAAATTTTCTTCATGGAATTTTAAAGAATTTCACAAAATTTTTATGATTTATAAAAGATTTTGTAGAAGTTTACGGAATTTCAAGAGGTTTTCAAGAATTTTAAGAGATCTTTATACGTATTTTAAGGGATTTTAAAGTTTTTCGTGGAATTCTAAAGGATTTTAAGAAGCTTGTAAAAACTTTAAGTAATTTTTACATTTTCAAAATGATTGTAAGGAATTTTAATAGTACTCATACAATTTAAAAAAAAAATTAAAGTCATTTTTGATTCTTAAAAGATTTTATGAGATTTTTTATTTCAAGAGTTTTTTTTTAGAGGCAGTGGAATTTTAAGAAATTTAAAGATGTTTCTTCTATAGGATTTTAAAAATATTTCAACAAATTTTAAAAAATGTTAATAGATAAGGGATTTCAATAGATTTCTAATAATTTTAAGAAATTTTAATGCATTTTAAGGGGTTTTAAAGTTCCTCGTGGAATTAAAAAATTTTTCAAGAAATTCTGAAAGTATTTCATGAAATTTTAAAGGATTACAAGAAATTTTAAGATTTAAGAGATTTTTAGGAATTTGAAAATATTTTGAAGTTTTTGGTGGAATTTGAAGTATTTCAAATGATTTTGATGAATTTTAAAAAGAGTAGTGAAAATTGAAGGGATTCCATGAAATATTAATAAATTTGACGGGATTTCGTTGAATTCTAAGACATTTCTAGGAAATTCAAGAAACTTCAATGAATTTTAAGATATTTCCAAGGTTATAAATTTTAGGGATTTGCACGAATTTGAAGTGATTTTACATTTCAAAAGATTCACGGAAAAAAGAAAATGGCTGAATTTACCATTTAAAATAGTGAACATGCGCTCTGAACGCATTTTTCCAGGAATTTAGTAAGTTTTACTATTTAAAATTGTAATTGTTGCTAAGAAAATTGCAAAACCTGTTTTTTCATTCCAAAAATTAGAATTTGAAATAGTAAAAGTTACACTAATCCTGCGTTCAGAGCGCATGTTAACTATTTTAAATGGTAAATTCAGCCATTTTCTTTTTTCCGTGTTTAAAGTGATATTATACGAAATTTTTGAAAAATTTCAATATTATTTTTATTGAAAATTCGTACGCATTTTTAATATACTTTTGTCAGGGAAATTTGTCTGAAAGTCAGGGAAAAGTCATGGAAATGTCAGGGAAATTGAAAAATTGAATCTTGTGGCCACCCTGATCATGTGTTTTTATGCGATGACGAATCTTCTTTATTTTATTTAGAAACACCATAAATCTCAAAGATTTCGAGTAATATTTAATACAGAGACATTATGCGATTATGCGTTTTGCACAAAATATGTGTCTCTACTAATTTAATGTATTGCAATTCTTTACGTTTCCAATACAATCGCAAGTTTCCAATTGTAAGCTCATACAGAAATTTTGATCAATAGTAGAGGAAACTATCCAGAACTAGACCATATCAAGATTTTCGCACAAGCTGGACATTGTATAAGAACGAAATTCATGGGATCGTGAACAACGGTGTCGCAGCCAACTAGCCAGCGAGTCACGTGATTTTCGAATTGTACTGTGAATAATGCATACAGTACTCGGGCACTCAGATGCAAAGGTATCGATATGGGATGTCGTGTGGACAAAGATCGTTACGTATACATATATCGTGTAGTGTAGATTGTAGTCATGAGGGCGAATATATATGTTACCTGAAAGGAAACACGTGTAGGAAACACATAGAGACAAGGGTTAAGATAATACTACTCCCGTGAAATGAGAAAAACTTTAAGTGTCTACAGCTACACTGTATCCGCTATACGTAATATAGGTACATTGCACGCATTTGCATGAATGTTGCATTTGCGTCTTCGCTTATATTATATAAGCCCGACGTAGCATGAAATGTTGTGTGTTTCATACCACTGCGAAAATAAAATCTTCCAACAGAAAATGGTGTATATATACATATATACAAGCCATGCTGAATTATTTGAGGAGAAAATAGGAGAAAACATTTCTCAATTATGATTTGAAAAAAGTAGAGAAACAGGGTTACGGTTAACATGGAAAAAAATCTTCATATTTATGATTAATCATTTTTTTAATCATTGTTTTAAATCGTAAACAGCGCAGGAAGTACAATATAATACTTCGATAACAAATTCACTATTTTAGGAATTTATCAGAGAAATTTGACTTTGACCAGTGGAGCAAATATATCGATTAAGCTCCAAAGCCCAATAGCTGTGTCAATATTCCTCAAAGAGTGTGCATGGAACTAAAAACAAAATCTGCTTTAGAAACGCTTTGTCAAATAACTTTAATTGGCATTTCTCGTTTGTTTACATTTGCTTCAAAAATAGCTACAAAAATCATAAGAATAATAGAAAAAATTAGAGTACACTCAGAAAAAAGTTTGTTTGAATCAAAAAAATCATTGATTAGGGCCAAAGAAAAAATATTTTTGAATTAAACACAATTTGTTTGAATTAAAAAAAATTGTTTGATTCAAACAAATTTTGTTTATTCAAAGATATTTTTTCTTTTCGACCCTATATCAATGACACGTTTGTTTGATTCAAGCAAACTTTTTTGTGAAAGTATGTATTAATAGAATTGCTGCAATTAACTCTTTGCTTTATTCGCCATATCATGTTTTTCATTTTCAAATAAGTCTGTATTTGCTTCTGACACATTTCGTTTTCGCATATTGGCTTTTAATAATTTAATTATTCCTGCCAATATTTTCTCTTTTTGACGTTTTAATTAGAATAATGGCTGTTTCTCGAATTAATAATTAATACACAATGTCTTCCATATATTTTCTTTTAAGGGCATGTGATACTTTACCATAAGAGCAATTTAGTTTACCCAATTATACATTTATAATAATAAATATTTTTAGCTAATAATAATAATACTCTTTAATCTTTAGCTAATAATAATACTCTTATTAACTAAAAATATTTATTATTATGAATGTATAATTGGGTAAACTAAATTGCTCTTATGGTAAAGTATTACATGCCCTTAACGTTTTTCTAAAGTTTCGCAAAACATTCCAGTGTTCTAAGAACCTATAACTCTTTCTGTATTTACTTTCCATATTTCTCTTTTATTCCATCGCTTTTACTGTCGACAGTAAAACTGACATTGCTTTATTTGAATTTCCCTATCTTACTGAAAGTGAAGTACGAGAAAGGGATAAAAAATGTCTTTAAAGAGGAAATGAAACGTCTTTTTTAAAAGCACTAAACGCGGTTGCTGTAATAATATGAAGTAGTTTTTTTATATAACTTTGCGTGCAATGTTCCTTAAAAAATGCATGGGGTTGAATTTTTGCTATATAACTGCAATATAGACTGTATACAGTCTTTATATACTTTGCAACGTACAATCTCAGCATATCCGTACAAGTCTCCATGGAGAACGCTCTAGCGTGACATTATATTAAAAAGACTTTTCGTGCTTGCACTTAAATGAGCAAACTCTTTTCCCTTCAACCCCTCCATCTTCTTTCTCACAACCTTCCGTAACCTTCTCGTAAATGTAATAAATAGACAAACGCTCCTGTGCCATAAGAGTGTCCACTCTTTAGAAAAATGTCCGACATGGATTTATTGCATCAAGCTCGACCAAGAAAATTTTCAAGCTCAAGGGTTCTCTCCAGGAAACAGGAAATCAAGGCTGAAAAACCGCTTTTCACCGTAAAAAGTTCGAATTTCTATTTTCTTTTAATTTTTTTTTTTTTTTTTTTTTTTTTTTGAAATATTGTAGACTAAACGCACCTAAATTTAAAATCACTCGTCTTTAAAATTACTCGTCTTTCTTTTCTACCTTATGCTCCTTTTTTCATTTGAATTCGCCTCCAATGCATCAGAATTGCAGTGAAAATTAGCATATAGCATTTAAATAAAACTAGAACATCCAAATCGATAATTCTTATCTTATTTATGCAAACGAGAGTCTAAATTCCTGAAATGCTTTTAAAAATATCATGTTATTTTCCTATACATAATAGCTTTTAGTATTTTACACGTAGAAAAAAGTTTGTTTGAATCAAACAAACGTATCATTGATATAGGGTCAAAGAAAAAATATCTTTGAATTAAACAAAATCAGGGTGGCCACATGTCAGGGAAGTCAGGGAAATGTCAGGGAAATGCGAGCAGTTGTCAGGGAAAATAGAAATTGATATTTATGCTATATTATTTTTGTCGTATTGTATATATAGATTTTATAGTTTATTTAACAGATTTTAGAAACTTTCCAAGTAGATATTTCGAAGGATTGTATAGAATTTCCAGGCATTCTTTGAAATTCTTTGGGTTTCTAATGATTTCAAGAGATTCTCAATAATTTTAAAAGATTTTAAGAAGATTCTAGGAATTTAAAGGGATTACAAGAGATTTGTATAATATTTAAAAGATATAGTGGTATTTAAAGAATTTTAAGGAATTTTAAAGTTCCTTGTGGAATTTTAAAGGACTTTAAAAAGCTTGTAAGAATATTAAAAAATTTTGATTTTTTTAAAGTGATTTTAAGGGATTTGATTGAAATTTGAAGGAATCTCACAATATTTTTATGTTTTATTAAAGATTTTGTAGAATTTTCTGGAATCTTAAGAAGTTTGTAAAAACATAAAGAAAGTTTGACATTTTTAAAACGATTTTAAGGAACTTAAATATCCCTTGTGGAATTAAAAAAATTTTCAAAAATTATTTTTGATTTTTAAAAGATTTTGTGAGGCTTTTGTTTCCAAGAATTTTTATTTCGAGATTTTAATGTATTTTAGCGAATTTCAAAGTTCCTTATTGAATTTTAAAGAATTTCACAAGATTTTTATGATTCGTAAGAGATTTTGTGAAATTGTAAACGATTTCGTGGAATTTTAATAGATTTGAAAGAATTTATGACATTTTATAGGATTTTAAAAATTATAGTTAAATTTTAAGAAATTTAAAAATATTTCTAGAAATTTCAAAAGATTTCAGTGAATTTTAAGGGATTTCAATAAGTTTACAATAATTTTAAGAAATTTTGACGCATTTTAAGAGATATTAAAGTTCCTCGTGGAATTTTGAAGGATTGTAGGAAATTTTAAGAGATTTTTATGAATTTAAAAATATTTTGAAGTTTTTTGAGGAATTTAGAGGATTTGAAATGATTTTAAGGAATTTTAAAACAATTAGTGAAAATTTAAGGGTTTTTATGAATTATATTAACAAATTTGAAGAGATTTTGTCGAATTTAAAGATATTTCTAAGAATTTCAAGAAATTTCAATGAATTTTAAGAGATTTCTAAGGTTGTCGTAAATTTGAGAGATTTATTCGAAATTTTTGAAAAATTTCAATAGTATTTTTACTGAAAATTTGTTCGCGTTTTTAATACTTTTCTGTCAGGGAAAAGTCAGGGAAATGAAAGAATTTAATCTTGTGGCCACCCTGAAAATTTGTTTGAATTAAAAAAAAATTGTTTGATTCAAATAAATTTTTTTTTAATATATGATGAAATCAATTTTATTGAATTGAAGAAAATTTCTTTGTATCAAACAAATTTTTTTTAATTCAAAGTTATTTTTTCTTTGACCCTATATCAATGATACGTTTTTTTTTATTCAAAAAAACTTTTTTTTGAGTGATAAGAACTTCACATGTTAAACCACTTAGTAGAAAAAATCTACGAACGTATTATAATAAATAAAATAAAATAAAATAAATAAAATATACGAACGTATTCGTTCGTTGAGATTAGAACGCATACGTTCGTTGAATCCCAGTGCTACAAAGGTAGATTAAAAAGGGGTTAAGTGTTCTTATAGAACTGTGGTGATTTTCTCTGAAAACAGGATTTTTTTTTTGCAAATTTACCACAACCCGAAAATGCCACATATCCGATCGCGACAATTCAAGGTAAATGTTATAAATAATTAGTAAATTAACCACACAAGCTCTCAAGTGAAAGCAGAATTTCTGAAATACTTCCAGAAATTTTTTGCTGCTTCTCTGACGAACATAAAGGCCGTTTTTCTTGGAAATCTGACATAATGCACCTTAAAAGCCTGAGACGAATTCGTCTCGTTCATAAACAGGAGGCAACGAAGGCGGTGCTTTTATTTTTAGTGCTTTCTTCGTGATCTTTAGTCTTCTTCGCTCTTCGTCGTTGTCGCTCAAAGCGCAAGATACTTGATCAGTCTTCGAACGGTCGTTAAACTTGCAGTACGTTCTTGTACATACATTGTATTGTATTCTACATATATGTATATATATTCCGGTATGACCAGATAAGGTCCGAAACACGCGATGGGATGGACGAAGAAGCTCAATTGTTGTGGTACGATCTATGATTTTTATTGTTTTTTGTTATCAAGATTGAACTCCGCAACAAGGTTCCATTGTTGCAGGTTTACTGTTGCAGATTCCGTCAAATTGCTCACAGGAGCAAAAAAAAAATGATTTTCCCTCTCCTGATTCATTTCAGAGCTTTCCTAATCTTTTTTTTTTAAACACATTCTTTTTATATTTTTTTTAAAGTGTTGCTAATTATTTCAGAGTGCTAGGATTCGTAGTCTTTTGGGAGCTGAAATATTGCAGAATTAATCAAATAAAAGCTTTAGCGATTCGAGGAATCTGGAACTTTGCAAAATTTGAGTAACCTCAAGAGGCTTTTTAGCTTATGAAAGGACGTTTCTTCACAAAAGCGACATATTCTAAGCCCTCGTATTGTGGATAATATATTAAGTCAAAAAGTGAAATACTACCATTATTCATTATTCATTTTTACAAAAAAAGAGGTCTCTTTCTCGTATTATTTTCGTATGATAAAAAAGAAGTTCAGATTATACTTATATGGCCTGTAGAAAACTCTTAATACTTTTCTTCCGTTTTCTTCCTTTCTGACGAATATTGCTTTTTGATGACATTCGGGAAGCGCGATTTGTTACTTTCCTCAGGAATCGTAATAACTAATGTGCTTGATGGATGGCACATGACGCTTCACTATTCTATACAAGTTATGCGCTTTTCAGCTTGTAAAATCACCTACGTTCTCTCAAAGTTACAAACCCTCTTTGCAAGTGCATTTAATCTTATAAATTTTTAATTATTTTCTCAATTCGTTATTTTTATAACTGATTTATTATTTTTAATAATTATTAGGTGGCTATCTAATAGAATTAGATGGTACTCTTTTTTCTAAAAGCAGGGCGTCATAAATTATTTTCCGATTTTTAAAGATATTTTTTAAATGTCTTTGAGTTTTTAAAATTTTGTTCATTTTCTTATATTTGAAGACATTTAGAATGATTTTAAAGGATTTCAAGATATTTTAAGTGATTTCAAAATATTTTAAACGATTTCAAGACATTTCGAACAAATCTTCAAATTCTTTGAAATTCCTGAACATCATTTATTTTGTAATTATTTCATTTTTTTATAAAATGCTCTTAAATCTTTTGAACATTTTCGAAATCTCTTGAAATTCTATAAAGTATTTTGAAATCCTTCCGAATCATTCTAAATGTCTTGAAATCGTTTAAAATATATTGAAATCTGTTCAAATTCCTTGAAATTCTATAAAATTAAATAAAATCCCTTAAAATCTCTTGAAATTCTTTAAATTCCTTTGAAATCTTTTTGAATCTCTTAAAATCTCATTAAATTTCTTAAAAGCAAATTGAAATTCTTTAGAATCATTCAAAACTTAAAATCGTTTAAAGTATTTCAAAGTCCATTGGAATTCATTACAATTACTTGTTTCTTTAAATCTATTCAAATTCCTTGAAGTTCGTTGAAACGTCTTGAAATCTCGTAAAATCTATAGAAACCTTGGGAAGATCCTTTTAATAATTTCTGACCTTTTTAAAAATTTCCTTAAAACCCATAAAATCAATAAAAACCTGTCAGCATCCCTTGAAATGTTTTAAAATCCTTTTTTTCATTCCCTAAATTTTTTTAAAATCACTATATGTAAATATCTACAAATCCTCTAATAATTCTTGAAATCTTATGAAATTTGAATATAATAATAATAATAATTTGAAGATAGTTTTAAAATTCGGAACATTCAAAAAATTCGCGCAATTTCCAAAAAAACAGGTTTTAGACAACAATGATCGATACTTTCGAGATATATAGTAACATCACTTTTTTATATATAACTAGCAATTATGATCTGCGCGCGATTAATTTCTCGTTTTTGCATATCTTTTGCTAATATACAAAATAATTGAGAAATTTATAATTTTTGAAATATAGAAACTTGTAATCCCTTGACTAATTTCAGAAATCTCCATAAGTTTCGTAAAATTCTTTAAAATGAAATCTATTAAAATTCCTGACAATCCAATGGAATTTCGTAAAATCCCTTGAAAGTACTTAAAAAATAACTTAATATCTCATAAAATATCGTAAAATATCTTACAAATATTTAAAAGTTCATGAAATTCCGTAAAATCCCTCGAATCCCTTAAAAGTCTTTTAAATTACTTAATATCTTGTACAATATCTTAAAATCCCTTTAACATCCTTTAAAATATGGTTAAAGTCCTTTAAATTTCGTAAAGTTACTTAATATTCTCTAAAATTCCACAACCTATCGTTATATCCCTTAAAATTACTTTAAATTACTCAAAATACTATGAAATCTCATTAAAACTCTTAAATTTTCTGAAAATCAACTGAAATTTCGTAAAATCCCCATAAAATCCCACGAGTCCTTTCAAAATCCTTTAAATTACTTAATATCCCATAAAATATCGTAAAATCCCTTAAAATTATTTTAAATCTCATGAAATGTCATGAAATCCATTAAAATTCAGAATCTGGTGAAATTCCTTTAAATTTTATAAATTCACTTCATATTCCTTGATATTCTTTAGAATTCCACAATCTATTGTTATATATCCCTTAAAATTACTTAAAATTCTATAAAATCTTATGAAATTCCTTTAAGTTTCGTAAAATCACTTGAGATTCCTTAAAATTACTCAAAAGTCCATGAAGTTTCATTAAATCTCTTAAAATTATTCAAAATTCCATGAAATCTCGTTAAATACTTAAAAATACTTGAAAATTCAATGAATTTCAACAAATCTCTTAAAATTTCTGAAAATAAAAGTCCTTAAAATTTCTTATTATCATAAAATACCTTAAAATCCCTTAAAATTACTTAGAATCCCCAAAAATATTATCAAATCCCACAAAGTTACTTAAAATCACATGAAATCTCACGAAATCTCCTGGATTTCCTAAAAATCCAATGAAATCTAGTAAATACCTTTAAATCTGTTGTCCATAAAATATTAAATCTCCGAAAAAAATATCCAATAAAATATCGTAAAATCCCTGAAAATTATTTAAAATTCCATAAGATTTCATGAAATCTCTTAAAATTTATGATAATCCAATGAAATCTCGTAAAATCCCTTGAAAGTCCTTAAAATAATTTAATATCTCTTAAAAGTCTTTAAACTTATTTAATACCCCATACAACATCTGCTGAAATTCCTTTAAATTTCGTAAAATAATTTAATACTCCTTGATATTCCTTGATATTCCATAAACTTCTATCAAATTCCACAAACTATCGTTATGACCCTTAAAATTACTTAAAATCTCATGAAATCTTATGATATCCCTTGAGATCATTGAAAATCCAATGAAATCTCCTAAATCCCTTGAAATCCCAAAAGTCGTTAAAATAACTTAGTGCCCTATGAAATATCGTAAAATCTCTGAAAATTACTTAAAATTTCTGTGAAATCAATTAATATTTTTAAAATCTCAATAAAATTCGAAAAACCCTTTTAAATTCCTTAACATTATTCAAGGTTCCATAAAATCTATTAAAATACCTTAAAATCCAGTGCAATTTTATAAAATTCCTAAAAATCTCTTAAAAGTTTCTCAAATTACTTAAAATTCCACAAAATATATATAGTCACATCTCTTAAAATTACTTTATAATCCCATAAAATCTCATAATTCTGATAGTAACTGATCTGTAAATATACAAATACATATACATACAATATATAAAAAATACGAGTATTAATACATTAAAAACTGATATAAAAAAACACATGAAAAGTTTACTATAAATAATATCTTTAATTTCTCGAATAATATTTACTAACCTTAGGTAAATATCTTGAAATATTTTTTTGCTTCACTAATAATTTATTTTTCACATCAAAATAATTATTTTTATTACTTTAAATTATTTTCTATCTTTATATAACCTTTTTATTAGTAATCGTTTTGACAACGAAAATAATCTGAAGATAGTTTTTAAATTCGGTATATTCACACATATTAGCGAAGTTTCTAAACCAATCAGGTTTTCGACAACAATGTGTTCGATATATTGGTAACATCTCTTTTTTAAGATAGGATATATAGGAATTTAAAATACTCGAAGTAAAAGATTCTTTGATGGCCCATTAGGTAATAGAAGATCAAGCGATATTGCTTTCCGTGACACAAAAGGCAATTACAAATTGGAGTCTAATGAGATAACAAGGATCGCTAATTAGATCCCAGGGGTAAGAAAAGCTGGAGAGTCAGAGAGGAGTCCCAGTAGAATATTTAACTCGTTAATTCAAATACCCAACCTGACAAAAGTGTCCACACGGGCCATCTGAATAAATGAGGAAGTCAAAAATGCTCCCGGAAGCTTTCAAAGTCTAGAAATCGAGTAACAGTCGAGCTGCTCGACGCAGGAGATTTTCCGGTGACTGAACAAACATAATAAAGGTCCTCGTGCTATACGCAACGGCGAAAGCCCAGATACGCTTCTATAAATGTTTTAACAGAACGATTTCCTTTCGTATGGTAGCTTTAGTCGTTTATGATTTAAATCTGTGTGGGTTCATGATATTATTGTATTTGTGTATTGCTTGATGACTCGAGGAGCAGTATGTAATGCAAAAGAGCACAGCGCAGCATTTAATGCCAAGGCGGTCGGTCCTATCCCAGAAAACACACCATCCGGAACGCTTACCATTTCAGGCGGAAATGGTAACTTCGACTATTCCGTATTTAAATTGATATGTGTCTTCAAATGTGGGCGAGTGTAAGTCGTAAAAGTCAAGGAAGTCTTCAAAAGACAATGCTGATTGCTATTAGTCTCACTTGCTATGGCTCGAATGCTTTTTAATTCGGCTCTCCGGTGTAATTAGAGATATAGAAAATTTAAATATAGAGGACTTTTTACATTCTGCGATGACACAGAAACTTTTCCTATTTAATGAAAAGCAGAAATTTGGATGCTGTACAAACTGTAGGGTTTTAGATTTAAAAACTTCTGAAATTATAGTTGTTTTTTTAATTAAGGGTGTTGGAGCCAAGTTCTAATCTAAAAATTCGATTTCTTCATTTTACTTAACAAATATTAAAATTGGAATTTTTTTCCCTTTGTAGAATTAATCAATTTTTAATTAGAATTATGCGTACAGAGCGAGAAAATATTTAATTCACATATTTTTGAAGTAAAATAAAAATATTGAATTTTGAAGTCAGATTTTTAATTCCTCGTTTTATGCAAAAAGTATCGAAATTAAATATTTTTTCGTTCTGTACGCAGTCTTATATTTGAAAAAAGATTAGTGCTACAGAGCGAAAAAATATTTATTTAAAATTTTCGTTGAGTAAAATGGAGAATGGAATTTTGAGCTTAACACTTGGGTCCAACGCCCTTAATGAGAGAAAAATAGACAAGTGCACTATAGGATTTTCAGTTTTAATTATTCGAAGAGAGAGAATGTGACTTATTTGATGGATCTAAAGTTTACGAGTGCACTATTAATTTTATTTATGGCGATTTTTTGCCCTGAAGATTTTACGGTCGGACCATTTTATACTTCTCGCAAACTTGAACGCAAATAATTCAAGTAACCGTAAAAATAAAGTTCGAAGAAATTACTATTGCTTTTCTCTCTGCTTTTGCGGGAAAAATAATAAATACACTAATAGAAGTGGATTTTATCATTTAATGCAAGTTTCAAACTTTTAAATTGAAGAAAGCAGACTTAAGTATCTAGATTAAAATAAATCTAGAATAGAGAATGAAAATTTCTAAAAAGTGAAGAAAATAATTAGCGTTAATAAATGAGTATTATAGAATTTAGTATTGTACAGAATCTTTTTGTACTTTTGAAATATTTGCTCCTTGGGAAAGAGGGAAATAATGTACTTTTGTAGAATTGAATCTGATAAAAGATATATTGCCGTGAGAGCAAGACTAAAATACCTGTTACTACTGAACGGTCCTTTCGCCTTATCAGAACCGACTATCACCACTTATAAGTAGAAACAGTCAATTGTCAAGAAAATCAATGATTTTGCCATTTTACATAGATACTAAAAGGAAAATAAATTTATAAATAAGATATTTTATTTTTTTCCTAAAAGCATATTTTAAATATCGAAATTTTGTTTGTTTCTCAGGTTCTATTATGTTCCACGTCAGGAGGAGGCCGGCTGACTATGTTCCTCGCAAAAGAAAGAAGAAACCATCCGGAAAATGGAACGAATTTGACCACCGATATGAGGATGAGAGGCTGCCTTTCTTTTTGGAATTAAATCCAGATGGAACAGACATTGCAAGTGGTGCGGGTGTCCGGCATCGGCTGAAGCCTAATCAAGTAATCGATGTTGGGTCCAATGTTCCTGTCGACCCGAATGCACCAACTCAGTCCATCATCCTCACCGGTCCCACAGTGATGCCCAAGCACTGCATTATCGCCTACAATGATAACACAGTTACCTTAACTCCCTCCTCCAGGGATGCACATACTTATGTCAACAATCAGATGATACACCACACCACAATTCTTCAGGTAAACTTCCGTAAACTTCAGGTAATTTTCGTAATAACTAACTTTAATTCGAATCCTTAAAAAGTGAAGATGAAGAAGAATTGACGAAAACTTCTCCTTGAGAAAGCTCTAAATTAAAAATGACCCAATGAAGCTCCATCTGCCACATTCGTTTATTGAATTCAGCTTCACAAACATATTACGAAAAGTTTCTAAGTGCCAGAGCCAGTAAATGCACTTCTCTGTGGGAAATTGTTTGGTCCTACTTTTCCCTTCAACCTACACGAGATCCGATATTGCCTATTCGAGTGAAACTTCCATCGTTACTCCCATTTCTTAGACAAACTTAGAAACAACTCTCAACTTCCAGAAGCTAGAATAGATAGAACGTTCATAATCGACAGCCTCCATTAAGAAATTAATTCCTCTGTTTGCAGAATGGTGCTATCGTTAAATTCGGAAGGATGCATACATTTAGGTTTATCGATCCCACCCCTGAAGATCGGATGAGGCAGAGGCACGACTCCAACAGACAATTGGATTACGCTTACGACAGGTAAAAAAACTCAGGATATTCGAATGCTCTTCACTTATTTCTAATACTTCTGAATGTTATTTGTAGATTTCCTTTGATTAATTAGAAAATGCCTCCTTGATGCCTCTGTAAATCAAAGTTGGCGAGAATAAATTTATTCTTATTGTAATTACCAATAATCTCATTCGAAATAGAAATAAAACATCAAAGAGATATTTGCCACACAAGCAAAATGTATTAACCCTCCTCCTTTAATATCAAACACATTTCACGAATCTCATATCGATATTTTGATTATTTAATATTTTAGTTTAATATTTTACTAGTTTAATGTCGTATCCCATCAATAATTTTTCATTTTTTGATTTGATTATTATTTTCGCTTTGTTTTTTGCACCTTGCTTTTGGCCAGTAGAAGATCACCAGACGCAACGAGTCAGGAAGTGAGTTCTGAAAAGTATAGACCCGATTCTGGGACACCAAACGGTGGTCCTGGATCGAATCCACCAAGCCCTACAAAGTCTGCTGCCACAAGCCCTAGGAGTCCCACGCACAATGCTCACTCGCTGGAAACCACGCACAATTACGAAACTACTTTCGATCTCGACGGAAACGTGGAAACCGCTAGTCTTACTAGCAGTAGAGACGGAAACAGGTAAGCGAAACTTAAATTTAATTTTATAGCTCCCTATTCTTCTTGAATCTTTGTTGAAGAGCTTAGAGAATAGTATTTGTAGTTCAACTCACTCGGACGAATTGATGGATGAAGAGAGAAAAGGTAAGGAAATAGTTGAGTGTAGAGTTCAAAAATATTTTACTATACGTTTTATTTGCAACCAGAGATTTAAACTTCATCCGCGATTCAGTTTTCAAATGTTCTCGATATTTCCAGGAAAGATAAAGAACCTTGATTAAGTTCAAATCAAAAGTTGAAAAGATGAAATCCATTCCAGTATTTTTAAATCTTTTTGAAATTCCTTGAAATATTTTTAAATTCCTTAAAATCTCGTGAAATTTTTAATATTTCCAACTTCGGATTTTGATAATCGTGTCAGAAATTTGACATTTTCGTATTTAACCAGCAAATAACTAGTTCACTGGTTGCAGTGTTACTAATCTATTTCACTCCTTTGTTAAAGTTGAATACTGCATTCAAAGCATTCAAACCACACGAATAACGTTCGAGTGTTAAACTTTTAATTACCTTCAGGACTACAATCAGCTGCTTACGAGATTTCAGTGCTTTTCATTAATTAGTATTCTCTTTGTACTCAAATTTAACTTAATGTAAATAGCAACAAAGAGGAATGTTAGTTTGCCCTTTGTCCTTTGCTGCAGAAGGACTCGGTTAATGAAGGAAGATAAGATTTCCAACTAAGTTCGTATTATTTCTTGAAAGAAATCTCAAGTTAGTTCTTTTTAATTATCGGAAAATCTTGAAGATTGAATCGAAGAGTCCTTGTCCCGATAATCTGCAATTCATTATTGACCCTTTGAAAGTTTACAAATCTGTATGAGTTTTTAACGAAGAAAAAAAATTAGATGGTTGCTAAAAATAAAACGAACAGACTGATGAAACAGAGTCTGTAGAGGTTTGAATCAATTAAAATTCTTATTATTTATTTACAGACTCTCTCAACACGATCGCCAACCGAGAGGTAATGATCCAATTTTACCAGCGGTTCTGGAATTCCTCGAGCAATCGGAAGATACATTTCTTCATGCCGTTATCACCGACGTGGAACCTAACTCTCCGCAGTTCAAACTTGCACCTACATACACCCTATACCTCGCTGCCAGATATAGAGCAAGCACGCATTACAGGCCTGAACTTCAACCTACTGAAAGGGCACACAGGCTCACTGCGATGCTCGAAAAAGTCGCCACGATGATTCAGCAGGTCATACAGGTAAATATCAGTTTTTAGATTTAAAAAACTGTTACTTGCTTTTAGAAGTAAAAGAAAAACTTTTGAAATCCATCGCAATTTTTTAAAGCTATTAAAATCCTCGAAATCATTGGAGATCGTATAAAATATTACAAATTTTTTTTACATCTTTATAGAAATACCTTGAATACTTTTCAAATGTAAAATCTTTGAAGATTATATCATTTTGTTTAAAATTGGAAACCTTAATAATGAAACAATTTTGAGCAATTTATTTTAATCAACTCCCCAATTTTCGTTTCAGGAACGATATATGAACGCTTTGTCCTTGGCCCTCTGGCTCGCGAACGGTTCAGAACTTCTCCACATGTTGAAAAGCGACCGCCACATCACATCCTTTTCCATCAGAGCGCAAGAAATTCTTGGAGAAGCAGTTCACTTCGCTTTCGCTTCTTTGGTTCGCTGCGTGTCCCTAGAACTGGCCCCAGCCATGGTTCAGTTCATGGCAGATGCAGACGAGCCTGCAAAGGAAGCAGGAGTTCTACAAACTTTCCACAACACGATGGATCTCCTCAGGCGCTGTAGAGTCAACGCTGCCCTCACAATTCAACTCTTCAGCCACCTCTTCCATACGATAAATGCGACGGCTTTTAACGCTCTCGTTTCGAATGGAAACCTCTGTGTTAGGTGGTTTGGCCGAAGATTGAAAGCGAGACTAAATGCTCTAGAAACCTGGGCAGAGAGACAGGGTCTCGAATTGGCCAGTCAGTGTCATCTTGCTACTATCATGCAAGCCACTCATCTCCTACAAGCTCCTAAATATAATGCAGAGGAACTCGCGACTTTAAGCTCCACTTGCTTTAAGCTTAATTCACTTCAGGTCAGGGCGTTGCTCCAAAGATATCAACCTGCTCCTGATGAACCGAGGTTGCCTGCTGAGCTCATTGAAAACGTTGTAAGGGTTAGTATATATTTTATATATATATTCAGATTGTATTTACTCATTCAGCTTAGAAATGTCTTAATACAAAATTGTGAAAGGATTAATAAAATAAGTTGAATTGATTGAATAAAAAATTGAATTAGTATATTAAATTGAAAAATAAATCTGAAATCAGATGAACTTCATTGAAAAAATATCTCCTCAGTTACTCAAGGTCTCTAAAGTATCCCTATTTTCAAACCAACAGGTGGCCGAGAGTGTGGCAGACACTTTGGCGCGCGCAGATGGTCGAGAAATACGTTTGGAAGAAGAGACAACTTTAGCTCTTGCTCTACTGTTACCCGAAGATGGTTACAGCTGCGAAATAATCAGAGGCGTGCCTCCTGGTTTGGCAGAATTCCTAGCGCCTCTTCAACGAGATGGCCTTTGTCGAATGGCGCCACAGGTAACCAGCAGTGGCTTTTGGACCATCTACATGATCGATCATCATAACAATGTAAGTCTTTTATATTTAAAATGTAAAACTTTTTATTCAGAGTTTATAAAAATAACAGCAATCTAGATCCATGAAAATAAAATTGAATAAAAATTTTTTTTTTAGTTCCGAAGTCCAAGTGCAATGAGCAATAGATCGGGAGGCGGCTACCCTCATATGAGTCAGAATCAAGGACAACCTGAGGTCCAAGTCATCAAGCTTCATAAATCTACGAACGGCATGGGACTCAGCATAGTTGCTGCAAAGGTAGGAATTTTTTTAAAATGAAAAAATTAATTTATTCCTCTTTTTGTTTGATTACAATTGTTTGGTAAATATTGAGACTTGTTAATTTGATGTAGTAGTTGGTATGGGATATTTGAATAATAAAAGGATATGTATAATGATAATTCCTTTGGCGATTTAGCGAATGATTCTCTCTCAAATGATTAATTGTAATTGCACGTTTCACCTACCGAACAAAGGTAACGCGTTTCGCATCCATAAGGATCGAGAATAGATTAACAGAGGGAAGAAACTAGTTTCGTATTTTCTTTCGCCTGAGGCACATGCTGAATTTTATTCTTTGCGAGGGGAGTTGTTAAACTGGTTTACTATCTCCTCACGGTAACGAGACTTGAGTATTCTTGTAATACAAAGGTAGTTACCACTTTTTAGATTGAAAGGCTTTATCACGATACTTTTAATTTCCCTTATGTGTTGCAATTTTATTAGGTCAATGCTCAAAACTAAATATTTGCTTGAAAATGTTAAATTCAATTTTATTCAAAGAGGAATTTATAATTAAAGAATGATATAAAGATGAGATAATTTAAACTGGAGGGTAAATAAAAATTTTATTTTATTTTATTTTTTTTTTCATAGGGAGCTGGACAAGACAGATTGGGAATTTATATCAAGAGCGTCGTTGCTGGAGGTGCAGCCGACACTGTAAGTACCAAAACTAATTTCTTTGATGAATTTTAGTACCGAGAATTTTTAATAATCAAGTTATTTTATTTAATCAGGACGGGAGATTGACTGCAGGAGACCAATTGCTAAAAGTCGATGGACAAAGCTTAGTCGGAATCACACAAGAAAAGTGAGTATATTAAAGAAATAGAATTTATAAATTGCAGTTTGACTATTAAAGAATTCAATTATTTTGTATCTTCCACTACTTTTGCTTTAAAACGAATCATTATTTTTCAGGGCTGCTGAATATCTCGTGCGCACGGGACCTATAGTAACGCTGGAAGTTGCTAAACAGGGTGCCATATATCACGGATTGGCTACTTTGCTCTCTCAGCCCTCTCCTGTCATGACCAGAGGTAAGTAAAAATCCCTCTCCACGTAATAAATTTCCAGGCGACAGTTTCCAAGGTTCTCGATTCTCAATTCTACTTCTTGGGATGGAGCAAAGGGCAAATGAAAAAAAAGCTTTCGCTTCATAGCTTCTTAACATAAGTGCTTATATTCTAATCTGCTACTCCTTTCGCAAAATCAATTTCAAACTCAATTCAGTTGAGCCTTGTTTTTCAATTTTTATAAATAGAATCTAATTTAAGCTAATTTAATCTAAGAAAGATCAAGACTCTTACTAATTTTCCATAAATCTCCATTCGAATGTCTTCCTTTACTATCAATTATTAATTAAAATCCTAAATTATTGTCAATGTTTATAAAGGAAAATTCCGACCTTAGACGAAAACAAGTTTTGTGAATGTGAATGCGAATTATTTATTAATATTAATATCTATTAATTTCTAAGTGCACCCTTGCAGATCAGTGACTAATAACCCCCGCTTGACTAATGCTTAACTAACTATTGTTTCAAGCAGAGCATAATAAGGCACGGCCAAAATCGGAACACTTAGAGCCTTCCAGACTGGCGGATAAAGCTTCTCAACCTTCGACATCTCATTCGATGGGCAATTTATTGTCTGTTCCGAAACAGTTTGGATACCAAGAGCGCTTGGTCGATTGGAACGTTGATCGTATGCAACCAGGTGCGACCCATCTTCAAGTATCTCAGTCGCAGTACCCAAATCTCTATCGAAATCCCCCCTACCACAATTCTTCCTTCCATAATCCAAACATAGCTTTTCCACGAACCATGTCTAATCTAGTCGTCCATCAAAGCTCGAATAGCTCTGGTCTCGCGATTTACCCTATAAACGAAACACCACTAGACGAAGACTACCGCCGACCAAGTAACTACTGGACCAAAAGGCAAATCCCTATTATACAAGAGCCGAACCAAATGTTCCTAACTATTCCGAGCCACTGCGAACCATATCCTCCTTATCCTGCAAGAAACAGAGCTCAAAGGAGTTCTGTCAATCCACAATATGGTTATTATACTGATGATAAGACTGAACTAATTTTCCCTACAAGAAACTGTTCCGAAGATAGTTTCGACTCTTTAGATGATGATGAGAAGGAAGAAGTAGATGTTTTTAACGAGGCTATTCCTTTTATTGATGACGATAAATCCGAAAGAAGTCAAGGCACGCAAACCAGAGAAATCAATCCTGGTGATTTAAGTTCCAGTGATGTAAATTCTAAGGATGTTAAGTCGTGCACTAATTGTACAAAAAATATTAAAGAGAAGACAGAGTCTCTTACTCTGAAGTATATTGACATATCAAAGAAGGATCTAACAAATTCAGAAAGCGAAACTCAAACTGAAATTCCAACTGGAAACGAGGAAACCTTAGTGATATCAACGCCAAAAATGCACACAATTATGCCGGAGCTTAATCTCGACCTTAGTGGGTTAAATAGTGACCTTTCCAGTGAGGATTCAAATGCAGAAAAGTGTTGGAAGTCACCTGAGGAGGTTCGTCTTGGTTGTGGAAGAGTTGCAGCTTTAGCGAAACATTTTTCTAAACTTGGAGAAGCTGGTCTAATCAAGTTCAAATCAATGAAACTCAATGGTTCCAGGCAGTTTATGTCTGAACCTGACATAACATCGCCGAAAAATCCGGAGGAAACAAAAGAGAAGAAAAAAATCAGAAAAGAGTTCAAATCCGAAAGTGATTTATCTACATTGGACAAAAGTGTTGCAACCACTCCGGAAAAAGAATGGAGCATGATTTTACTAGGTATTCAAGCTAGTAACGAGGGCAATTTTTCTGAAAAATCAAATTCAAAACAAACTGGAGAAACTTTAACAAAAGAATATGAAGACAATTTAAATTTTAAATCAAAACTTTCCTTGAAAGAACAGCAGGAGATAATCGAACAGTTAAAAGAGTTTTCGAATCTCGATAATGCAGATGCTCCTCTTTTTATTCCAGAAGATAAAATTTGCGATAGGAGAAATTCCAACTCTGATAAAGAAACAATGACCGATTCGAATGATAGTTCCTCGAACAGTAGAAATAATATGGAAATTCCAAAATATACAGTCGTGGGAACAATGAAACTTGAAAATTTTCGGAAAAACTCTTTGCCTTCGATTCTCAGCACTTTGAATATTTCGCCCGGTTTTGAAATGACGAACAAGATTAATAAGTTGGAGAAGTACTGGTCATTAAAAGATTTGATGGTGGAGGAACTAGAATCAAATAATAGTGTTCTCGATTCTCCAAAGTATTTTATTTTTCCGAGTTGCTCACGAGTAGTTTCGGCTCCTGAAATCTCAAAAGAGGATCTCAACGTTTTTCAGCTTCAAACTGTAAATACTGTAAATCCCGAGGTTGGAAATTTGACTATCCACAGTACGATTTCCATCAGTGAAGAGGAATTAAAAAACGAGCATTCCGATTCGGAATCTGAATCAGGAAAGGATCGGAAAGTTAGTTTTAGTATTGAAAGAACACAGAGAAAATTTCCGACTTCGTTTGTCCGAACGAGAAAATTATCAAAGAGTCATGAAGAAATTTGCAAGAGGAAAATTGGAGCGGGTTTAACGAAAAGGACGATGGTTAAATCTTTGGAAAAATTGCCAGGTTCTAGTTTGCCAGTAAAATCAAGGAGTTCATTGGTTCCGAGACCGGAGAGAAATTCTTTTATTGGAACTCATGCGGCGATTAAATCTGTGCTGCAGAATTCTTATAAAAGCGATTATGATTCTCTGGATAATGAGGGGAAAAAGAATGTGGTTATTAGAAAAAAGGCAAAAAGTGATTTAGATGTTTCGGAAAGAAAACCAACGCCGAGATTTGAAAGGGGAGACTGGATCTTTCGAGAATTTCCGCCGCTGGAAAATCTCTCTGAAACGCGTAAGCCGGCGGATTATTAGAAGTCTTGTTGTCTTCGCACTCTGCCTGGTTCAGTTGAAAATATTATTTTATTCATGAAGACGGCATTCGTTTATTTTTGGTTCAGAGAGAATTGGTTCTTAGGATTGCTTTTCCTTGTTTCCTTTTTTTCATTTGTGCAAAGTGTTGCTTTCTCTTAAAATTTATTCGCACTTGATGAATGAATCATCATTGTGCATTGAATTTCTTGACGAAAGTGAAAGTCTTGGATAATGTAGGTTTTTCAAAATTATCGAATTTATTACAAATAATAATAATATTTAAATGATTTTCATATTCTCGATTTTTTCCTCTTTCGTCGTGGAATTTGTCTTTTCTTGTAAAAAAAAATTTTCTTAATTCATTCATTATCATCCCAAAAATTTGAAATATAATTTCTTCACTTTGAGGACACTTTGCTTCGCACATCTTCCATCATCGAACATTTCATTTCCCCAATTTTACTGTAAATATTAATTCCTTAATTAACTTTTCTTCTGTACAAAAATATTAACACTCAATTCCTTGCATGTCTTCTGTATTGAAAAAATGTACAGAAAACCATTTTCCTTTTTCCATTTTTCCAAATTAAGGATTAAGTATCAACTTAAATTCTTTCATAAATTCTTTTTTATTATTATCATGGCTTTTAATGATATAATTATAATTTCTAGTAGTTTTTAATGTATAAAATTTAAATTGAAAACGATTATACATTACATTTTGATATTCATTTTAAAAATTTGCTTACAACCATGAAATCAGTTCATAGCATGTTTGCACGTTACGTGTAATGATTGTTAGCTTTCGGCATGTTGAGGCATTAACCCAATGCATTTTTTGTGCATCATGTGCATCCACAGGACCCAGACGCATGAGTGAACGTGATTTACCATCACGTCTAGGACACGATCCGCATCCCCAACAAATTCATAGCAGCAAGTCTGTCCCAGCCCTGCATAGTAAGTAGACAATTTTCGAAAAAAAGATCTGTTTCGAAAAAAAAGCTTTTTCAGCAAACGCTTTCAGCAATCAGTACTTTCACCGCCGACTTACGTCTTAAGTTAAATGTTTTTTCTTGTCAAAGATTGTCTCGTCATAGCTTTTTGTGTTGTCCTGCAAATAACCCAGGGATAAATTTTTATTTCAGTTTTGTCACTTTATATTGCACAATCTACGATTATTACACAATTTTCCTTTCCTTAGGTATAAACTTTAGAGCACTGTTCTGTTTATTTGTTTATTTTATGGGAAATATTTACTCGTGTTATTATGTATATTTTGTAATTACGATTATTTAATTATTTGAAGTTTATTGAATTTGTGAAGGTCAGGCTACGAACTTTTTTAAGCGCTTGTAATTCGATATTATTCCATTTCAAATGCTTTCAATTCAAGACTGTCTTATTTTTGAAATTTTATTCTGAAATTATTAAAACACGTTTTCCATTTAAAATCATTTAAGATTTTAAATTCATTTTTTTTAACGCTACAGAGAAGTTCGAAACCTGTGAGATGGTTAAATAGAGGCTAATTTTAATTTAATTGTTTAGATGTAGGGACAGAGGGAAAACAACACGAAGTCTTCAGTCCTGGATATAGCAGAGCGTCTTCCAGTAATAGCGTTACTCCACCTGTTCAACCTCCACCAATGCCGGCAATGAATGGCGCTACTTCCTTACGATCACGGTAATTATATTAGAAATTTTTTGCCTTTATTTTTGGGAACTCTCGAAATGTTTTCAAATTGAAAAGACAAGGAGAAACTACCAAAAAGGCAAAAAGCTAAATTTAAAGAGTTATTTGAAACGTGATTCTATTGATTCTTTTTGATTCTTTATTCTTTTTCTATTCATGTATTCAAAAATACGTTTCCAAACTTGGATTATGACATTTGTGCTTAAATTTTTCTTTGATGGATTCAAAATTCTTTACTTTTTAGTAGTGCCTTTCAAAAACGTAAGATCTACATATTCTTTAAAAATGTATCGCTATTTAAAAAAAAAAAAATAAACCAGGTCGAGTCACAATCTTCACGATCCAATGAGAGTCGGAGCTTTACCACCCTCAGGCCTAGTAGCCAGACAACAATCCTCTCCCAATTTAAATCCAAATCAAATGCACCCTCAAAACAACCTCCAAGGAAATGAAGCTGAAAGATTTTACCAAAATTTGAGCGTTTACCGAAATCAAGACCCCACAATGAAACAACAACCGAGTCCTCCTCAACCTTTGGACGACAGGTAATTTTCACCATCTTTTTTTCAATTCAGTATATTCAAAAGAAAAAACATCCACATCTATAAAATTACATTACATTAACACTACATTACATTCTCATTTACATCTTCTAACTTTCTGATATTATTTACATAATTCCCATTAGAGGTGCTTTGACGGTTTCCCTTTTGCTATATTTGTTAAAAAATTGTCAGCATTCCTAGTGGTAGTTACTCTTTTCTAAATATATTATCAAATAAATCTAAACATGATTAAACTCTCTTTTAAGATAGAATTCTAATTAAACTTGCAGAAGTTCCTTACACGCCCAGAAAAATCTAAGAGGTTCACAAAGTTCCTTAAATCGACCAGGAGTCGACTTGAATCAAGGAAGGGACAGACCAATATCCGCCTACATTCCACAAGGCCAA
Organism: Synergus itoensis; assembly: GCA_904066005.1. NCBI lineage: Eukaryota > Metazoa > Arthropoda > Insecta > Hymenoptera > Cynipidae > Synergus > Synergus itoensis. The sequence continues at coordinate 97,940 of CAJFCP010025893.1, read as the reverse complement.
CAACAAGCCTACGCTACAAATCAAATGCAGCATCAGGGACCACCACCAAGATCTCAATCCTCCAGAGATATAATAAGACAAGAAGCGAAACTCCAAGAAATGCAAGAAGAAGTACGAAGACGTGAATTGCGAGGAGGACCTCCAATCACGAATCAGTATAGGCCGAATGCTTACAATGTGCGACCTTTGACAGCAGCACAAGCTGCTAATTCTATTCGCCAGTCTCGACCCGCTGGATCGACTCCGAATTTGGGACCAACTTCCCCGACCTACGGCGCTCGACAATTGCCACCAGGTTACGGATACACCGATTCCCAGTACAATCAGAACCAATTTGGCAAGCAACCAGTTCCTAACCAGTATGGTATGATTCCCAAAGGGAAGAATGAAATAGCGAGAGGACAAGTTGATACTAGAGATTTTTCACAAGATCCAGCAAGACAGGATCCCAACAGGCATTTTATGGAACAGAGGCAGTTTGGACATCCACAAAATGGTGGACCTTACTCCAACGGACCAACAGAGTTGAGGAATGATCAGTTTTCTAATGAGGGAATGAGAACGCAGAATGGAGGCGAAGGATCAATTTTGGGAACTGAAAATCCACCCTCAAGGCCAATGCTTCCTGAAGATAGCTACAGGGAAAGTCCACCACCTCCTCCGCCTAATACTTCGACTCATCCTTTATATAGCAAACAACCTGATGCGAGGTTTGTTAAATATTCACATCTTGTATTTGTTTTTCTGACTAATCAGAAGTTAATTTAAGGGTATTCTCCCAATGTAAACAATAAATTAAATAATTTTTTTGAATAGATACACTGCAAGCATGCAAGATCCTCCCAGAGGTGGTTATTATCCAGCGACAGGAGCGCCACAGCAACCTCGGCAGTATAATTACAGTGCAACGAATCCTTGGCAAAGAGAGGAAAGAGAAAAGGTTCGTAATTTGTGGTTATTATATTTTTAAACCAAAATTTCATATTTGATCTCTTTTAATTGTAATTACTTGATAAAAAAATCTGATTTCCCAGCATGCAGATCTTCGTATTTAATGGCCATTCCTCATTTGTTTTCTTCAGGAACAAGCAAGAAGAAGAGAAGCAGCAAGGCAATGGCGAGATCAGCAAATCGCTGAGCTGAGTGCCCTGCCTCACCGAACAGCCCAACAAGAAGAGCAACTAAGAGCCTTGCAACTCGAAAGAGATTTCCAAAAACGAGCCGAGGAAGTTGCGAGTCAACAAGATGACGACGAGGAGAGTAACGACGTCGACAACGAAAGCGTGCAAAGGATTCAAGGTCTTTTACGAACAGCAGCAGCTCAGGACCGAACGAATCAGGCAAATCAGCAGCAAAATCTATCCAGAGCGAATGCCAACAATCAGTCCATCAGAAGTGTTCTCTCTCCTCAACCCGTTGGAAGCCAACTTCAGTCTACAAATGTTCCCTTGCACACCGCAATCACTACGCAGGGTCTTACGAATTCCGGAAATAATTATGGAAGTCAAAATGATACTTTGAATGTTCATAATTTGAATCTGAACCAGAATTTTAACCAGAATCTGAATCAGAACCTAACCAATCAACCTTTATCTCCCTCTTACGGACCGGCTTTGGGTCAGCTTGGAACTAGTCAAAAACCAGCTATCGTTGCTACTACTCAGAATGAGGAGAGAGAAAGGCAGCGGAGGATAGAAGAATTGAAGAGAAAGCAATCTGAGTTTGATGAAAGTCATAGGAAAAGGGAAGAGGAAATTAGGCAACAACAGCAGCAATTGCAGATGCATCAGCAACAGATGCAACAACTTTATCAGCAGCAACAGGCGAATTTGAGAAGGGAACAAGGATTGCATCCTGGAATGCTGAGGTTGGAAAATCTCGTTATCAATGGGCCAAATTCACCTTGTAAGTTAGATTTTGTTTTAAATTTCGAAGTGGACTCTGATCGGTAATTTAAAATTAAATTGATATCGCATTTAATTACATTCGAGATTCGAATTTAAAACTCCACACTCTCAAATCAATAATGACCAATGTTTTTAGCTTCTCAAAATGGAGGCAACGAAGCTCCTCCACCTCCAGAACGAGGATCAAGTTACGCAGTGATGTCTCAGCAAAGTGCGTTGAGGTCGAATACTTCGACAACTTCGAACACTCCGATTGGTTCTCATCAAACGACAACGAAACGAGTTTCTTTCCACGATCCAAATGAGAACACCGAAACTATTACACGAAACACAACTGGAACTACGAGCAATACTTCTTCGATAACTATGGATACTATTCGAGAGGATCCAAATGTAAGTTTAAAGTAAATCACTATAAAACGTTAATTGCACATTTCATTCTTAAAAGTTTTAAAAAGTTTGAAGTCTTTTCAGAGTATCTAATTAAAATTTTATCAAACTGTCTGGAAAAATTGTTTAAAATTTTAACCAGGAAGAAGAGGTTTGTTAAAGAAGCTTTCCTGTTTTTCAGAATATTTAAAAATATTTATAGAGATATTAAATTTGAAAGCATTCTAATGTATTTAGAATTGTTAACTATTGAAGATTATAAATGTGTAATTGATAAATTTTTAAGTCAATCTATTCCTTAGGAAACCTTTTAAGTTGAAAGCTCTTAAACTTTGATTGTTAAAAACAGCGAATTTCGAAATAAAAATCTTTTAACAACCCTGAAAAATCTATTGTTTAAATCTCGGTGTTCGAACTTAGTTTTTGATCTTATTAAATTTGGATATTTCTTTAAAACGCACCCATTGGCAGGTTTCGAAATAAGGTATACCTTCTAAATCACAAATGCCTGCTGATATCATGAGATCATTTAGACATTGATCATTGCATGAAACAATAAATATTGTTCAATGAAAATTCAAATAAATTATGACTTTGTGATAGTGGAATCATCTCTTTGATCAACATCATCATCCGTACATAATTTGATCATTTGCTCTGTTATGCTTTCATTGTGTGATTCATTAATAATATTGTCATTTTCTCTCCCTGATAAAACATTTAAAACTAGTTCTGGAAAATATAAGTCCTCTTCTGAAAAATTCAAATTTTTGAAGACAGAAGGTTCTGATATTTGAAGATGAGCTAGTTTTAAAGAAAATACTCTCATCTAAGGTTCATTCGTGAAATTTACTGTGTAGAATTCTGTTTGTGGTTTGAAGAATGTGTTAAAACTAGTCTGTTTTTATTAGGTATTATGTAAATTAATGAGTTTTTATTAGCTTATTAATAAATGTAATCTATGTTGTTTTTAGAATTTTATAAACGACGCGGAAACTCTACTCGCTTCTCCAAAAACGCCAGAAGGTCCAGGTGGTATATTTTCAGCAGCTACACCCGGTGTGATAGGTGCTCAAGAAGTTTACAAGTAAGACAGAATTACGTACTAGCAATTTTTTTATACATCTGAATTCATAATAACCTTCTAGTGTTTATTTGACCATTTTTACATAATATGTAATTAAAATTTTTAGAGACCCAAGGACGAAGCGTTTGGCCGAGAAGCAAAAGCAGCAGCAGAATTCTCAGATGGGGGCAGTGCCAGAAAAGCTGAGTTTCAAAGAGAAAATGAAGATGTTTGCCATGGAAACCGGTGAAGATGGCACGCCGAGGGATAAGGTAAAAATTTCTAGAGCCCAACGGGAAATAGACAACATAGGCAGCCCCCTCAGTCCAAATAACAATAGAAGTTAAATTATAATGTTTTGTCTACGCAGTTCAGTAGACAATTCATTATTAAAACTGCGAAATTTCTTCAACGCGTTGCTAATTTCCAGTCTTAGATCCTAGAATATCAAAGAACTCGGATCTCAACAAGAAAATCTAATACAAAAAAAAAAGAGAAATAAAGAGAAAGACATTATCAGTGTTGATTTATACAGATTTAAAAGTCTTTGTCATTGTCTCAAATCAAAGAGACTTTAAATTATTCTATACTTTATTGAATTTTAATTAACTCGTAGAACGAACTAGGGAATACCGATTTGCTTTATTCTGAGAAATAAGCAGTTGATAATTAAGATTGTATATAAAGATCTGCAGGATAAAATTATCAGTTGACATCGTTGTTTGATATTTATGTTTATACAATATGTAAGTGTTTTCAATTTTAGCCTTTTCAAAAGCACGAAATTTCCTAAACTGCGATACTGGCAGCTTCAGATTTATTGTATAAAATATTCTTATTGTGTATAGTACACACTTTTTCATAAACCGTAGAATTCCAAGGTTTTAAAATTTTAACTTGATCATGATTTTGCGCAGCATATTTGAGAAACTCGTTTCCGCTTATCTTCACTCTTGATGTAGATAATGGAATAATTCCAAATTCTAATGCTTCCCCCATTCTCTCGTTTCCTGGTAGATTGTAAAAAATCTATTCTCATTGAGTGAAATCAAATGTTTTTGAAGTATGCTTTGCAAACTCAGAGAAAACAATAATCAAATTATTTCGTCGATTTAACAAGTAGTAATATATTGTGCGTATATTATCGAATATATTATGATAATGCATAATTATGAGATATACGAAGTTGAAAATATAGAACGTTACGAAGCACGTAGGTTTTAAGGTAGAATTATGATGAAAGATCACTCTAGGCAGCGCTCCAAAGAGCTCATTGCCTGCGAGAGAAAAGCTTAGCAATATTAGTGGGTAAATGTTGAAAAATATTATTAATTATTGCAGATTTAGGAAAAATTCTACACCAACATCCTAGAGGCAATAACAAGTTTCATTTCAGCAACTCGACAACTGTCGACGCACACCTACATTCCTTTTCTAAATATTTTTAATTCAGTGAGGAAACCATTTCAATATTAATTTGTTAAGTACTTGAAACCGCATATTTTAGATATTGTAAAATGAAAAGGAAGGGGGCTTGCTTTCTTGAAAGAGATCATTGATTTACAAGTTTAGAAATTTGAATCAAGAAGACATTCTCTTATTATATATAAATATATATAAATATATATATACATATATAATAATAATATCTATCGATATTCTCAATATTGTATGTGATATAAAGTAGGCCTTTGTTTGAAAGTGAAAGAACAATAGATTAGAAGAAATCTCGACATGCATGAAACATTTTTAGCGAATTTACGGACAATTGGATCTACAATATCAGTATGGAAAAGCAGTATTTTTTTCTGCATTGTAATTTAATCAAAGGGACGTATATAAATTTTTTTTTGACTATACGTTTTTTTAATCTGAAGAGGGAGAGTTTTATATTTATTTTCCGTTTTCTGATCTTGTTTTATTTTTAAGGTGATAATGATATTCGAGCAGCTTGTTATTAAATGTTATGAAGCTACCGAATTTGATCAAGGTCTAATTAAAAAAGCCACTGAGATCAAAAGAGGTTCGCTGTAGGCCTTATAGAAAATAGAATAGCGTATTCAGCCATATTGTAGTTACAATGTAGAAGATTTTCATATTTCTCGATAAATTAAGGACAAAGTAGCCCAATCGTTGGGGTCACTATTGTTTTGGAAAATATTTATCTGTATATGAAGATGATAAGTTTTTGACCTAAAGGTCAAAAAATTAGAAACGTTAGAGTAGAAACGAAAAAGGTAAATTCCCTCCTTGTTGTGTATAGCGAAAATATTTGCACTATATTTTGTAACACGGTTTCAATTACCCTATTGCGAAGGAGTCGATTCGTTTTGAATTGCCGAGCAAGCTCTATATATTATTATAAATATTACATATATGATCATCGACATTATTATATTATCATATTTTACCTTTATTATCGATTGTACTTTTAGAAAACACTATATTTTTTAATTATTGTATTATGTCATTATTACTGAGATACGATATTCATGAAAATAAATATTACGTATAACAAGTTGTGTCCATTTGGCTATACGTATTTTTTATTTGTTATTCTTGCCCTACAAGAAATTAATTTAAGAAATGTAATTTCTTGTAATAAGATAGAGAATACAAACCGACATTTAAAAAATACAATGTTGACACTTTGAAATTATCAATAGAATTGAACCCTAAACTGGAAAGTTTAAAAACAAACAACTCTACATAATTATTATCCTATTCAGGTTTATGTAAATTAAAATTATTGTGTGAATGTTGAATATTCTTAGATTTATTTCGTATTATCGTTCGCTGGCAACAATGGCCAATACAATATTAATCTAACATATTATTATAATATTAATCCCTAACATATTATGTTAGGGGAGTCGAGTGTATTGAGATTAATATTGAGATTAAGTATTAAATAATATTGAGAGATTGATAATATTATTAACAATCTCTCAATATTAATTAAATTGCAAATTCCTCTCATGGTGCATTTACACATCTTCCTGCCCGACCGGTGCAGGCAGATATTCAGACAATTGTCCCCAGGCTATTCGTATTCACACGACCAATTTTCCGAAGAATTTGGCCGCAGAAAACGTGAATATGGCGCGGGAATTAAAAATATTGTTAAATATTAAAATAAAATAAACAGAGTTTTTTATAGTTGAAATTTAAAATTATGATAATGAATTTAATTTTTATAATATATTACATGTAAAAATAGATAAAATGTCCATTGCCCAACTCTCAAATGAATATTTCAGTTTTCAAAAGAGTTTTTTTAATCAATTAAACACAATTAAATTAAATTAAACACAATTAAACACAATTTAATCAATTAAACACAATTAAACACAAGTTCTTGTAAGAGCACAAATTAAATAAACTACCAGCGGTTTTAAAGCCGACATCCATCGTTCTTGTATGAAATATTTTTTATTTTTCATTTCGAAGGATGAGCAATCCCCCTTGATCAGGGTTCCGAAGTGACGCGTCACTCCGAGTTTTCTACGTAAATTACATTTTCTGTGTAATATACGTAGATTACGTAGAAAACATGAGTAAATTACATATTTAATATGGCGGTGTTTATGAATCATCATAACCTCAGTTTTGAAGCGAAAATAAGACGGGTTATTATTTTGTTATTAACGCAGCATTAACAATTAAGTGCTGTTAACATTTATTAAAATTAAGAACTATGAATACCAGAGGTGGAAGGAGTAATTTTAGACAACCTCACGTCGAAATTCCGTGGAATGAAATTTATTTTGATAAGATTAAAGTGGAAAACCGAAATCAAGCGATGTGTTTATGCGTTCGTTAAATATTCGCTGCGTCTTTTGTGCACAAGCTTATACACTCGACTCTCCCTTATCTAACCTTCTCTTATCTAACAATTTCCCTTATCTAGCGGAATTCCTTTCTCTTATCTAGCGAACACTGACGAACATCAACCTAAAATCTCACTTGATACCACTGCGCAAGTCATGGCTATTCGCGCGCAGTTCAAAATGTTAAAAAATATTTTTTTTATTGTTTATTATAAATAATGTCATTTCAACTTATAAAAATGTCTATTAGAATAAAATTAATTAATCTTGATAAAAATAAAAATTACTTTTCATATTTATATTTCATTTTCATATGCATTTCATATTTATACGCAATACGCATGCGCAATTGATGTGACTTATGAGAAAAGGCTGTTTCGCTAGATAAGGGAAGGTCTCTGGCACGGACTTCGCTAGATAAGGGAGAGTCGAGTGTAGGTTATTTCGCTATATTTCTTTAACGCAGTGGCTCCAATTCGAGCCCCGTACTCTACTGCGCATGCGTCGCACTCGCTATCTGATTGGTTTCTATTCGCGCGCAGTTTGAAATGCTAAAAAATATTATTTTTATTGTTTATTACAAATAATGGCGTTTGAACTCATAAAAATGTTTAGTTAATAAATATTTAGTTAATAATAATTTTTATAAGTAAAAACGTCATTATTTATAATAAAAAATATTTATAATACAAAATAAAAATAATATTATTTAGCATTTCAAACTGCGCGCGAATAGCAAACAATCAGATACCGAGTGCGACGCATGCGCAGTAGAGTACGGGGCTCGAGTTGGGGCCACTGCTTTAACGACGTAAATTACGTACAAAAATGTAGAAAACTAGAGACGTAAATTACCATGTAATATACATGTAGAATACTATGTAAATTACATCGAGTAATTTACGTACCGAACCCTGATCAAAGGGGATTGTTCCCCCCTCGAAATGAAAAATAAAAAATATTTCTGTAGTAAGTACAAAGATAATATCTTTGATATTAATCAGCCTGAAATCAGCATCTCTCTCAAATCGCACTTAACCACTACGCATTTGAGAGAGGGAATTGTGGGAATTTAGTTAATATTGGGAGGGGTGAGGGGAGAGTCAGTGTACTGCTAATACTAGACGTCTGCTAGTCGCTCGACGCTAGCCAACATTTTTCGTGTATTTCAGCTGTGCTAAAGGATAAAAAAACTTTGTAAGTTCTCAAAAGTTGGAAGAAAAGTGAAGCAAGTGACGATTATTTTGCAAAATCTTTCGACTCAGCCCATTTTGAAGCAAAAAGAATACAAAACAACCATCGCAACGTCGAAGGAGGCTTCGGATTTTCCAAGGTCAGTTTAAATCCTTTACCGGCTTCTAAATAAAATTGTGTAAGTAATTACAGAATTCTGAAGAATATTAGATGATATTCAATAAATATCTGGTGTCCGAAGAAATATTTCTATTTAGATTTTTATTTTCTAAGCATTTTAGAGAAAAGGTCTGAATGTTTTCAATTTTGGGGTTAGGTTTTTAAAGTTGCCTACAAATTTTACGTTTTTAAGGGTTTTTGAAGTGAATATTGATTGTCGTTAGGTGTTTTTCTGTGTATCTAGATTTCGAAATAAGTTTTTCAAGTGTGGAATATTTTCTTCGTATATTATGTTTAAAATGCGCAGTTTGTTTCGAAACGCCGACATTGAAGCCGCTTATCCATTATCGATCTTTTTTTTAGCTCGTTTAGCTCATTTAGGTAATTATTATTTGATGTTTGATAATTATATCCCATGCTGAAGGTAATTTCCTTATCAATTTGTGTGAATTCTTGGGAAAATATGTACAAGTCGCTTTTATAGAATCAAAAATCAAATGGAATCAATTTGACATTTAGTGAGGTGCTAAATTTGAATTTCTATTCTTTTTACAAGCTTTATTTTTATTAGATGTTATGTTGAACTTAAATTAACTTGTTCTAAATACATAGATGAATCTAATCTAATACTAACAGAGCAAAAACCCGTACAATTTTAATACTTTTTGTGTAAAATAAAATGATTGAATTCTTAAGGGTATTGGAGCCAAGTTTTAATCTAAAAATTCGATTTCTTCATTTTACTTAACAAATACTAAAATTGGAATTTGTTCCCTCTGTGAAGTTAATCAATTTTTAATTAAGTAAAATGAAAATATTGAATTTTGAAGTTAGATTTTGCATTCTTCATTTTATGCAAAAAGTATTGAAATTAAATATTTTTTTTGCTCTGTACGCAGTCTTATATTTGAAAAAAGATTAGCGCTACAGAGCGAAAAAATATTTATCTATAATTCTCGTTGAGTAAAATGGAGAATGGAATTTTGAGTTTAACACTTGGATCCAACGCCCTTAAATTAGATTTCAATCTCTTCGTTTTATACAAAAGGTATTAAAAGTGTTTTTTCGCTCTATAACTAGAATTTTATTTCCAAAAAGAGTACACGTACAAAGTTGAAAGATATTTATTCCTAATATTTGTTGAGTAAAGTGAGGAAATTCGATTTCGAAGTTTAAGCAGTAAATAAATTAACTTTGGTGCCAAATCAGATGATACTACACTTTTTAGAAGTTGTTTAAGCTGACACGAGTGTTGTAATTCATGAGATTTAACGTCTCAAAATTAGGATTTGATTCATGACTAATTTTAAGTGCATTCACGACAGTTTCTCTCAGCATTAAAGCAAAATCTTAAGTGCTAATGGCTATTAAATATTACACAGACGCTTCTATTTGGGAATTATAATAAATTTAATAATATATCGGATTCTAGAATAATTTAATATGCCTAAAATATATTTTAAAAAGGGCAATATTTTCTATTTTCTCTATTGTTTCTTTATTTAAAATAATCTCTAAAGAAAGAAAACTATTTGTCACATTACATACTTTTGGGTTTAATAATTATTGGACTCTAAAGTAGAATTAGCTGTTCTATATTTATCTATATTATGCCAAATCGTATAACGTGATTCTTTGGCGACACAAAACTTAAAATAAACGCGGATATTATCTCCACTTTTGTTCTAAGCAGCGGTACGTCTGTGCCCTTGAATATTTTCAATTTTAATGCGTATTCATTATTACTAAGAATTAATTTCCCTGAACTTTGTTTTTCATTCTCCACAAAAGATAATTAAAAAGTTCTTTTTATAAAGATTGATTTTATAAGAGTCTAACTCTTATAATAGAATTTCGGGTTATTGAAATTGGTAAATCGATTAATTAAGGTTGAATTTGGCTAAACTATGATTTCACAATTATTAATATTTTTTCCTTTCTTTCGTAGATTGATTGATTTAAACGGGATGTTGAAGACATGAATTAAATCAGATCTTTTGCTTTTTGATGTGCACCGTGAGTAGAAAACTTAATTTATTGCTCGCTAAATACGTACAGCGTAAAGCAAAAGATAATAATAATTACTCATTAGAATATCGTAATTTCTCAGCTGGACTTCCGTGACTATATTTAGAATTGTAACCTTTGATTTGAAAAATATTCACGCGGTCTATTATTCAAGTCTAAGTACAATGATATCTTAAAAAGCTTTCTTTCGATACTTAGAAAAATTATTTTACTCTAATTTCCCTAATCTTCCTGCCATTTATTTTATATAAATGAATAAATGGAAGCAGAATTAACAAGTTAAAAGACGACAAGCAATTTTTTAGAAATAAAATTATAGATTATAAAGTTATTTAAGTTTTAAACTTATTTTTGTCTTGTTTAAATGTTTCAATTGAAAATGCTCTTTGAGTTTTAGAGCAAGCCAAGAATAAATACAACATACGCCCGATGTACGCGATGTGAATGTACTCTCTTCCTTGCTCTTTTCTTCAGTATTATCACGAGCTTTTCTCGAAAGTCTAGTACAATCTCATTTTTCTATGAACACTGAGCTTAAAATCAATAGCCTTGATTCACTTTATCTAAATGCCCTTCAATGAAACGGGCTTTTGTGAGACTTCACCACTAAAAATTGCATTACAACATCTGAGAAGATTAATATTTTCAAATAAAATATTTTAAAACTTAAATTTCATATCAATTTATAATTTAAAAAATTTTCTCTCAAGTCTTTCATGATTTTTCATTATCTGTTAGAACAATTGCATTGAGTCAATTTCCCCAGGAAATTAAGTAGATAAGAAACACACAAAGTGATAAAAATTAACGCTGTTGGATCAGGGAAAAGCACAATCAGTATTGCTCAGAATAATTTGCTTGACTCATTTCTTGATTATTTTATCAATTTCATCTTCTGATTAATTCGAAAAATTTCGTAATTGATTTTAAACTACGAAATGAATAGCCTATAAATTTCTTGCTTTTGACAACCTTTCTATTATCACTTTATATTAATGTGAGCCTTTTAAATCAGGAAATCATCGGGATTTGACACAAGAAGAAGATAGATACCAAACCGGTAATATTCCAGAATCGAAAAATTCCACGATCTACGACTTTGATGTATTACATGTATATATATCGAAAGATTGGGAGCAAAGATATACTTCTCAGGGCTTTTGAATGCGGGGGTTTTCATTTCATCCACTTTCGACTTCACATACTTTGTATCAGACATGTTTCTACAATTCACGTGTTCTCTGCGTGATCAATGATAATGTTGCACTCAGTGTAAATCCATTCTCGTTCCTCAAGCACACCTTGTGTGCTTTCTTCATTAATTTTCCATTTAATTTCCCATAATTGTCGTAGATAATTCACTTTTTATATTCTTGATCTATTTTTAAATGCTTGCAACTTGAAATAACCCAATTTTGATTTTTTCAGTCTGAAATTGACATTTTTCAGACTTTAAACTATTTTTATATTTAATATTCAATTATTAAGTGAGGAAATAGTTTGAAAACTCCTGAATAACTGAGTCGAGAGCTTTTTTTTCTTTCGAATGGTTAAAATTCTAAAGAATCGTTTATTCGATAAAATTTGAAGTTTAAGGGTGTTGGAGCCAAGTTCCAATCTAAAAATTCGATTTCTTCATTTTACTTAATAAATATTAAAATTGAAATTTTTTCCCTCGGTAGAGTTAATCAATTTTTAACTAGAATTATGCGTACAGAACGATAAAATATCTAGTTCTAATATTTTATTTGTAAAATGAAAATATTGAATTTTGAAGTCAGATTTTGAATTTTTCGTTTTATGCAAAAAGTATCGAAATTAAATATTTTTTCACTCTGTATGCAGTTTTATATTTGATAAAAGATTAGCTCTACAGAGCGAAAAAATATTTATCTATAATTTTCGTTGAGTAAAATGGAGAATGGAATTTTGAGTTTAACATTTGCGTTCAACGCCCTTAAAGTAATTTCATTTTCAAACCTTGCATTTATTGCACTTTTATTTTATGAAGGATCGTCGAGTCATTTGATATTTGAAGTTTGGCTTTTATCCAATGAAATAACTCCATTTGGTTTTTCGCAATCTGACGCGTTACACTATAAATTTGGTTTATCTGGACATTACCGGAAATTTACTATAGTTTGTCTTAAAATGTTTTTCGAAGAGTTTATTTTGTGTGGTAAGATTTAATTCCTCAAAATATGTAGGTAGATTTAATTTCGAGTAATAATCGAATAAAATAATGTATCAGTTGCATCCAGAAGATAACAATAATTAAGAATTGATGAATTGCCAATAGATTAAATTTCGAATAGTGCGCATTTGAATTTTTTCAAAGCTGTTTATCCGTCTTTTACATAATATTTTGAAATTGAAATTCACATTCATCGGAGAAACTTGAAAGTGCAACTCGATACGGAAAATTTGCATACAAGTGATATAATAAAAATTGCAATGTTTTTTTTTTATCGGAAAAGATAAATTTAACACGTGTATAAATTCTAGCAAAAGCCGGACCAGTTTTGCATTGCTATAAATACCTGAAGCAGCGCAGTTAAGAATATTCTCGCCACGAATTACGGGTAAGAATGTGGTAAAGATTTTTAAATAAAATCCTAATTACTTATTCACTAAATTTTCATAAATTTCTTCTTTTCCTAAAAAGATTTGCTTTTCAAACTTAATAAAGAGGACATTCAAGAATTTATTTAATTAATCTGAGAACTGATACAAACTTTCTTCGTAGTTTTCCTCAAAATAATCGTCTTTCGATTTCTTGTGGAATTTGAATAAATATTTTCAAAATTCGAAATTCTATTATCTGATTTTCAAACAATTGAATATTTTATTTCTCGGTATGGAAAGGTTCAGTAATTAAATATTGATTATGCTTTCGGTAAAATTGAATTTTAATGTTCGGGAATGTTAAATATGTAGTTGTATATATTGAGACGGAGTTATCAGGCGTCTCGCAAAATGATTAACATGATCAAGTATCTTTGATAATATACTCGTTTTACCACCCAACAGTCTCGTGAATCATATGGTACGACAACATTTCATTCCAGACTACATAAGATATCAGATGTGCGCAATGTTATTGTCAGATAATTGTAAGGTTGTTCACGTGATAACAAAACAAAAAAAATAACTAGTTGTACGAATAAGAAGCAATAAAAAATCCAAATTCGTTAAACTTTTAAATCCTCAGAATGAAAATTGTTAGAATGAGGAAATAAAAATAATGTAAGTCCATTCAATTCAATTTTTGCAATTTAAAATTTAAGTTATATATTATTTATCTATGAAAAGCCTCATGATTATTTATGTTCTATGCTGCATGCTTTACCTTTTTTCAGAGACAGTTCCGTTTATTTTTCAAGTAAAACTACTTCCTCTGTGTCACCTTTTTGTGACCGAAATAAAAAATATTTTGAAAATATATTTTTGTCAAATCGCCAAGTAAATTTTAAGATTGTGCAACAGAACACATTTTTTAAGTTCAAATAAAGATTAATGCAAGTTTTTAAATTTTGTTTATTTGAAAAATTAAATAAAGAAAAAAGTTTTGATAATTGATGATTAATTCTAATCAATATTTTCTTAATTACGACAGAATTGTAACTTTTCGTGAAACTATTGGACCCCCCATGGTTTTCTGATGTCATCGTCTTCGATCGGGGGTTATCACTTGTCAATTCATGACGTTCTAAGTGTTCAATTACGTAGCCGGAGGTCGTAATAGATTTATCGTATTTCTTTCCGTCTGTTCGGTGATTAGTCTGGATACAGTTACAATCTATATCAAAGAGTACAAATAACTCAGGTTGGACTTTGTTTCCCAATTATTCAAATTTTCACTCGTCTAAAAAACAAAGATAATTCAGACTAATGCTACTGTTTCAATTTGTATCTATATCAAGTATTATTAATCATCAATTATTACCCGGAAAATGTTCTTTTGTGAATTGAACAATGATTGTTATATTCTTAATATAATCTTAAAATATTATTCAAAGCATTTTAATGTAAATATTTTAAAGAAGAAATTTAAAACCGTTTATCTTTTCTGAACGTCAACTTCCTTTCATACGATATATTATTTTCATTTAAACTGTCAATAAAACTACAAGTGGAGATGGAAGTTTATTATTTCTTGAATTCCAGAGAGATTGAAAATTCTCTAATTATATTTTTGAAATTATTACTCGATTTTTCAGAAACTTAATGAATGAAAAAATTATTTACCTCGTTTTTCGTAAAGAAAATTCTATTTTGAAAATACGACATTGAGTAAATCTTTTATTATCTACGCAATATTTTCTGACGTCGAAAAGCTACAATAATTTTTTCACCGTGTAACAACAATGTACATAAAATGAAAAAATTTAAGTGCTTTTTCAATTACTCTGTCCGAATATAAATTATTTCCTGTCATTTGAGTCAATGTTAAGTATCCGGGAAACTCACCCTATAATGATCCAATTTTCTATACAAAGAGAAATTTGCATTCCTGGTTGAATATTCATTTTTAAAGATATACGGAAATCTTTATTTAGATTATGAAACTAGTGTGCTTTCAGATAATGTACACAATTTACTCATGGAAATGATGAATTTTTCTTAGAATTTTTTTCGAATCAGAATAAATGTTGAATAAATGGAATTAGAATTCTTAAAAATTTGAATTAGAAATAGGAGCTTATCAAATCAAAAAATATCTCCACTATTTCCTTGTAACAACGAGTACCACCTTGTATGAAACGTTTGTGGCAAAATAGAGAGCACGATATTATTTATATATCCAGAATGAAGTAACTCGTGAAATATACCACGAATTGTTATCTAACGCAATTGTAGTGACTGCAATTTAAATTAATTATACATAATTTCAGCGATAGATGCTGATTGCATTACGTGTGCAAAATTATGCAAAATGTGTGAAATTTATCAATTTAATTGTTTAATTGCTATTACAAATTACGAGGCTTTCAATCTGAAACCATAGTTGCTACTACGGTACCTAAAACACTTGGAAAACCAAATGAATAACAAAATAATCAGATCAATCTTATTCTGACATAAGGATATTGATTTTCAGCTTTTTATAAATTTCAAAAATCCTTGTGGATGCATATCCCTTGGTCACAGCATCTCGACCAAAAATAGAAGCAGGCTGAGACTTAAAATAATGCCAGCTTGCTGAAAAAAAGTCCCCCACGTCTTGAGTCTTCTGTCTTTAGTGTTTTAAACTTGAGAGAAAAGTCTTTCTCGTTTTATTGATAACGAGCTAGAAGCTCAGTCAGAGGCCCTTCTTGGCTCGCTTCCAGCAATCCTTTAATAAGTCGCTATGTATTTTCAATTTTCGGTGACCTTTAGTGAAGATCGATCGATAATCTGACAATATATGTAATATATATATTATATTGTTCGAGAGCTTTTTCGTGGTGACTTGTTCATTTTACTTTTTGTGAGACATTAGTCCAATTCAAAATTATTGATCATCTGTCACTGGCCAAGAAACTTTCTTCTTTAGCTGATATATTTTGGCTCTAAGCCGTAGGGATGAGGCTTTGACGTCATGGAGGATTTTCTAATTAAATGATAAGATTGGAGGATTTAGTTTTCGAAATATAGGTGGAGGAGTTGCAAAATTTTATGCAAACAAATTTATCGATGTCAAATTCGAAACCATATAAATTTTAAGTTTAAATTTTAAGATTCAAACGCTAAGAAGCAAGTTGCGAATTCTTTTTCTGGCTTCAGATAATAAATTCCTTCTTATCATAAAACTACACGTAGAGTCTTCTTACGTGGAATGTTTTAAAAAGGAAAAAATATACTCGAAAATATACGTCTTTGCAAATCTTTTTATTAAACAGCAACGTGGAAAAATCAAAATATTAAACAATAATGAATCGCGTTTCATATAATCACATAATGTCCATTATTTGTTTATTTGTCTCAGTTGAAAACTTTACTGTAAATTTAGTGGAGCGAGTATTTGTGAGAGAAATATGAGAATTAATTTTCTCAATGGAAATAAAAATCTCTTTTAAGTTCTGTTACTTTTGAAAATAATTTGCTGGGAATCCTTATCAAAAATGTTTCTGATTGAGTCATGACAGCATTTATATCAAATTATACTTTTGTCTAGATCTTCCTCATTGACTTTGATAACTTTATCTTTACGACAATGATTTGGGAGTTCTATCGAGTCTAGAATCACCAAGGTAGCATAATAAACACTCGACTCTGGCCTTGTCATATGTATTTCCAGAATTAATGAAAAAATTATCAAGGAAAGTAGATTATGGAAGGTAATTGCGTATTTCCGGTGGATCTTGCCACTTGACCATCAAAAACTGATTTCGAAAAGATAAAAACTCAATCATTGATATGTTAATCAAAATATGTTTAGAATCAGAGTTTCATTTGTAAACAATTACTTCTAGTATTCAATGACATTTTATCTATAAGCTCGAATAATTGACATTTACGCATTGTCATTTCTTGAGATAAGAATTTTGAAATAATGGCAAAAATTCTGCAGTGTGAATATAATCGATATCAATTTTTTCGTATGTTTCCTCCGAGGTTTCCTCCTTAGAGAAAATTCGAGAGTAAATCCTACATGATAAATTTGTAATCATATTTATTCCAAGTAGATAAGAATTAACTAATTTTTTAACTCTAATCCTAATCTATAAATCTGATCAACTATCTAATTATAAAATTCTTGTTTCAGGTAAAATGAAATGCTAATCTACTTGGAGACGTTTGAATTTTGAATCAGGAAAGCATTGAAAATTGACAATTCGAGAGAGACTTGAGGCGAATTTAATTTCGAGATTTCACCGCAATGATCCGAATCCTCTAAGAGAAATTGGCCCATGATTTTTGTGGCCCTTTGAAAAAGGAAAAGAGGGTAGATTATAGGACCATTTGCTATTCTTCTTACTCGTTCCCACGTTTCCGGTGTATATGCCGATAATTCCTCAACGTCCTGACAAACACACACAACCTTCTGTTCATGTACATAGTCACAAAGGGGAACAAATTCATTCCTAGTATTCCTACATAGAAGGCATTTGCGCACAGAACGTTAGCACGACATGAGGGGTGGGAGAGTTGGAGATAAGCCTTTTGAATATTGCTCTCACCCAGTGCAAGACTTCAGTTCTCAGTTGAGAGTCGAACCTCGGTCCGTCGGTATCACGATTGAACCAAGTGTAATTCATCGAATCGATAATTACTAAAAAAAAAATTGGAAGAACAAATATCTTCCTCCCCTTCTTTTTATTCGGAACTTTTCCTAAGGAATCTCTTTCCAAAAACTCAAAAGAAAAATTCAATTAGAGCACAAATCGGCACCGACGGTTTACCGTGGTAGTGGAAACGCTAAAGTATTATTTTCTGTGTGTTTTTCGTTGTCTTTAGTTTACAATTTATTGCGTAGTCGAAAGTTTAGTGCGCGTGAGTGATTCTTGAGAATATTGTGCTTGCGGTGAAAATAAATTGTCTGTGAAAAGGACGGACAAGGACTGCTCAATACTTTTTATAGGTAGAGTTTCTCCATTTTGTTTGTAAATTTAATGTTTGTTTACATTGAATTAATGTCAAATTGTAAACTTTAGAACTCGAGAGATTTATATATTAGGATTAAATTGATTAAATTTGACTCTAAAGTTATTTTGATGCAATTGACTTGAGAAAGCTTTTTGACAAAATTCTGATTTTATTTTAAGGGCTTGAACTTGAATGAATCACAAACGTTGTTGAAAGTCTTAAAAATTTAATTTATATAAAATGGAAAATATTCTAATCTCGGGGAGAATTCTGATAAATGCCTGAAATCTCGAAAGAGAGAAGGAAGTTGATTTGGTTCGCAGAATTTGATTAGTTTGATTCTTGATTACGTACACGCAATATATCGACACGTACACGTGTAAAAGAACATCTCGGAGTAGGATTGCAAATATTTAATGCCACACGCCGCGGTTACAGCACCAGACGTCAATCGATAAGCCTTCCACCTCGGACGATTCATTCACGTTCAGATAACGGGGCTGCCTTCGATCTGTTAAAAATTACTAGTCTTTTGTAACTTGAAAATTAAGTAACGTAAATCCTATTTCCTTCTTCGATTATTTAAATTCATTCCCCACAAGTTGGCGAATTCTTTTAAAAATTGAACGTGTTAAGGAATTAATTTTTAAAAACAAAATTTCCGCGTTACCGGTAAATTGGGAAATGACCAGGAATTCTGTTATTGATTTTAATTGCAAATTTTTTAATAATTTGGGGGAGGTTCGAGCCTGTTAGATACGCTACTGTAACACATTAATAATTCTAAAGACACGTCGATATTAATTTCATGACTCAAGTTGCAAGACTGGCAATGTTAACGACCGTAAAATACTTCGCAGGCAAATCAATCCACCTGATGTGGCTCCTTTTGTCGCAGTCGTTTTTATAATTTAATTTACGGAGTACTCAGTTTAATTAACACAATTACGTAGAGTGACTTCCACTCAACGGTCCATTTTCCTCGATTCGTTTAAGATCCTCCAGAAAATTCTTGAATAATAATAAAACAAAAGGAAAACAAACTTTAGAAATTTAAAATTAAAATCAAGGTTGACTATTTTTTAGTATTTTAAAATAAGAGATGACTGCGAAAAATGTTATATTCTCGAAAATATGCGGTATATTATTACAATTTCTTCTCTAGAGTCGTAAACTGTGATATGCATTCTGATCTTTCCGCAATTTTTTTTATACCCTTTGAGGAAAAAAATTACGACACTCGAGGAATCTCAAGCACTTCTGCTCTCAGAAGGCATCGGGAAAATGAAAAAGAAACACTCGAAACAGAGAGGAAAATTAAAACTGTATTGTTATAACTAACACTAATTATTTTCTTTTCTGATTAAGTTAAATGTATTCTCGATTATCTGTGGACTTTTCTTATTTAAAGTCAAATTTGACTTAGGATAAAAAAACTTCTCTGCACTTAATCCGAGGATAAATCTTATTTCACAAACTTTATTCCACATTTCTTCAATTTATTTCGAGTTTATCTGAAATTTCAAGAAACTAAGAACTCGACTATAAAATTAATGACATAACGGAGTTTGTAATTAATGATATTCTGAACTTTCTTGAATTCTGAAGATAAATTATTCGCAGTTAGTATAGTAAAAAATATAAAAATTAAATTTCATGCGGAAATTTGGAATATGTTTTACGAATTGAATTCCGTACTTTTTTCAAGATTTTTTAAAAGAGTTTAAAGACAGTGAAGTCTAATGTAAATGTTCTCTAACGAGTAGATAAACTCGTTTGCAAAACAGAGTCTGAAACTAAAGCGCAATTCCTTCAACAGACGCCACTCATGTCAGGTTGGTCCTGTGTCCTTGAAACGGTTTTTTGTAAGGAAGGGCTGACGAGTCTCAGAAACAGGTTCAATGGGAAACAAGAAAGCTCTCATTAATACAAAAAGTTATTGCCCGAAAATAGAATGATCGATAAATTAAATTGAAAAATTGTCTAGAATTTTCATTTAGATTTCAATTCAGAAAATTAGCTGAATATTTCTTCTAAACTCATATTACACTGAGAAAAAAAGGGAATTCGATTGGAAAGGTTTCAATTAAGCTTTATTTGAACGACATTCATAACTTATCTTAAGGGGGATTTTACCCTAAGGTCAATTTTCCGCCACTTGTCAAATGACTAATTTCTATCTTTACTGAAGAAGGGTTATTTGCCTACCAATCAAATATAATTTTATTTCCGATAGCTAATTTTGTTTACGCTTCTGAAAATTTAAGAACTAAATCTAATATGTCAAATTAAGTTTCAGTACAGAAACTCAGTCGAGTGGAATAAAAATTGATTTTCTTAATCAATTATTAATCCTTATAATTTCATCAAAAATTTAGAATCAAATTCTTAATTTTAAAGGGTTGACCTTTAAAAAAATTGTACTAACACTCGATTTATTTCTTTGCTTAAAAAATTAAATGGTCTTGGTTTGACATGCGTTCAAGTATGTAATTGATTAATGAAAGGTGTGGAGTGTTGTGTGGAACTGTTAAATAAGAATGTCAATTTACAATAGTCCATCGAATCGCTTGCATTTTCCGGCCCACGCGACTTCCGATACTTGAATGTACGTCAGAGATTTGTATACATATACATAACACAGTGTGGGTGTTGTCAGAAGCGCCGGGTGCCGGTGAAGGATCAATAAATTTCACGCCCACAAATTATACATATTTGACTGTCAAAGATCTGAGGGTTTTCTTTTTGCCATCCACTATAACTTATCTAATGATAATCATTGTTACTTCTGAACACACAAAATTACACTTTCACCCCTCGAGACATTTTCCTTTCTCAAAAAAGAGACAAAATGTATTCATCGTTCGAGAAAGTAATTTTGCGTTAATTAGTTAAATGTCGGGTTGATAATTTATTATGCATCGATTGATAATTATGTTAGGCGACTTTTTACAATTTTGAATTTAATTGGTTTTACTTTTATATTTTAATTATGATTCTCTCTCTGAGTAATTTTTTCTCAATGGATTTCAAGGAAATAATTCTGCCATTGTCGAATTTAATTTCAATTTCAAAGCTTTCAAACTGAATACTTCATATTGAAATATTCGAAATTGTGCAATATTTGTAATTAAAAGTTCTTGGAATTGACCTCTTTTTAATTGAAAACCATCCCAAATGAATTTTAGGTCAATTTCACTTTTAATGTTTCAAAATTGTAAATTTTGAATTTTTCCTTTTAAAAGTAAAAATGTAAAAATTAATTTTATAATGCAATTTAAAATTAGATTTCATATCTCTGTTGGCGGAAAAGTAAAATACTTGTTTTTTGATCATCAATTGTACCTTTTGCGGTTGAATCTGCGTAAAAATTTATAATTATTGTCGCGAATAGGATGGATAGATTCTTCTTGGCCTTGGATTCTATATTTTGCACTTATAATTACATAACACTTGTGCAGACAATTTCCGATAACAAGAGGACTAAAAACTGCGCAAAACTCGACTAATTTTCAAAACTGTAAACATCATGAAATAGAACACGCATGTAACATATTTCTCTGAAATTTCAGATCTAACAGACAATTTACTTGAACTAGATTTTCCGAGATTTCTAGTCACTAAAAACATCTATACATATTACTAAAAATTTAAATTTAAAATTAATCTCATTGTATTAGTTCTAAATTTACCATAGTATGTAACACTATTTCATAAAATGAAATTTTATCATTCATATCTTTTTTAGTAATCTTCTAAAATGCAAAAAATGACACCAATTTTTTATAGTCTCATATTTCCTAGCCTCGTATAGAATACGCGAGAACCATTAAATGACGAACGATAAATTATACGACTTCTTTGGACTTTTTTTTTATCTCGCCATAAAGAATTTTTTGTCGTGAAATAAAAAAAGATTTGTAGTTTTTTAGGAATGTATTTTAGGTTCGAGATTAAAAACGCAAAGATGTTGTTATTTTAAAAGGTAGACTCTATTAACTAAAATATTTTTGATTGCAAAACCGAAAGTGTATTTTTCGTAGAAGAAAATGCATTAATTTTCTAGTAAGGATTTGAGGTTCATTAGTGTTTTGAAAGTTTCTGAAGATGAAATCGACAAATTGGCTGGGTGTCAAAGTGTGATTTGTAAAACGAGTATTTTCGGAAAACGGAGAAGCTATTTATTATTGCAAAGAGCGATGTCAATGTCCTATGTTGTTTTTGATAGAAGTTGTAAACATTTATCTAACGTAATTTGAAAAATTAAATTTTCCCATCTTCTGTCAGGGAATATTTTTTTAAGGAAATGAGTACATTTTAAATTAAAGCAGGAGATATCGTTTGAGACTTACTAGAATTTCAAAGTTTCTAGCAAATCGATATAATAAAACTGGAATCCAGTTTGCGTGTAAATTGCTTTTCGCTGACCTTTGCGGATTTCGCTTATATCAGTTTTTATAATATGCGTCAATCGCTTTTTATTTCCTTCTTTCATCGTAAAGTGAAAACGGCATGACATTTCAACTTTTTCTTCATCTTTCTTGCGACTTTCACGGCAAGTTTTCTTTGGTTGCAAGGTCATTTTCCAAATCGGGAACGGATTTTAATTTGAGGACTTTGAAATATTTTTCAGTATTTTTATAGTATTTCAGAATTGACTGCTATTTCGAAGTAAATCTATTTTTACGTTGAAACAATAGCATTTTAAATTTTTAGAGATAGTCCCGTTTGCAATCTTGGCGCCAGGCAAAGAAAATTTATTTGCGTCTTTTTAGGTTCCTTATTGCCAAAGTGATTTAGAGTCAAAGCTAGAATTTAGAATAATGTTGCCAGTTATTAATTAAAATAGGTTTTAATTTGAATTAATTGTTCTTTTTTTTTATTATTTCAGGATACGAATATGAGCTCTGGTGAGCCGTGGTCCCTTCCGGTGAAGCAGGGTCTCTACGATCCGTCTCTTGAAAAAGATGCATGTGGTGTTGGTTTTATCGTCGCAATTGATGGAAAACGTTCGCACAAGGTATTAAGAATTGAAAATTTGTACTAATATTACAAATAAAATAGAACGTGATAAAACGTAATAAAACCTCTCAATTCCAACTTGAAATCACGCCTCGTAATTTCACGCACTAGATTGGTTTTACATCACTACATATAAGTAGTCTGGAAAATTATTTTATACTTTCTGCACAAAATTTTGCTGAACCTCGATTGTAACGATTCAGTATTTTTGGTTTAAAATTTTACTTAAGAGATGTCAGTAAAATTGGATTAATTTAAAAAGTAATTTTGTGCAAGATAATTAAACATTATTAATGTCTCTTGCAAAATCTATTACGAAATATCTTAATTTGAAACTTATTTCTAACTAAAATAGAATAAAATGCGAAATTTCCGTGAAATATGAAAATTGAAATTCCAGAGTTTAATTTACTGAAATTAGTTGTTATCATATCAAAGGAAAATGATGTATGAACAATGTTTTAAAGTTGGAGTGCTTTATGCTTGACCTATATTGTTGCTTGTTTTAAATTCATTTAAATTTTAAATATTTGCTTTAATCTGAAATGAAAGGCATTAATAGAATGTTGACATTTTGTCTGGACATTGTATGTTCTTCAAAACTTGCTATTTCATCATATCGATTAATATCAGTTTATCGACTCTATATATATTTTTTTCTTCTATATAATCTACACTGTTTAAACGATTGCTCATGATCTTTCAATGCGTTGTAATACTAAATTTTACAAAAAATATATGATACTTCAATACAATCTATCTTAAAGATTCATGTATTTTTTTTTTAAATTCACTATTTTTAGTACATAGTAAAAATTCTTAACATGATTCGTTGGTCCATAAATTGTAACGCAGTTTAGAAAAAATTGATACAGATTTATCTCTGTCGTTAAGTTTAGGGGTTTTAATTACAATTTTTATATCTTTTCCAATTGAGTATTAAAATTTGAGACCCTAATTTTAATTATAAAATTAAAATGCTATAAAGCCACTTTTAAAGATTAATTTGACCTTAAATAAAATTAAACACTATTTAAAAATGTAATTTCTGAAACAAAACTGGTATTTTCCACAAATTAAAAAAGAAAAACATTTTTTACAGATTCTTCGTGATGCAGAGAAATTGTCAGAGCGTATGAACCACAGAGGTGCATGTGCATGTGATAATGATACTGGTGATGGAGCTGGTGTCTTGTGTGCTATTCCACATCAATACTTTGCTGATGAACTTAGGTGAGACTCGGAAAATTGTACTTCACTATATAATAATTGAATTAAATTTCCTCTGATAATAAAGACTTTTTTTTACATATGGTTAACTGATTATTGGTTGTGATCTGAGAATTTTTCAGAAAGAATAATGAAGAAAACTTAATATTAGATTGTTAGTGTCCCACGTGGAGCAGCTGCTTTTTCATAACACTAAATATGTACATACTTTATAAATTATGTAATTTAAATCGTACGCACAAGAATTCCGTTGATAGTAGTCTTTCGTAATAAAAGTCACTGGGGGTCTGATATCAGAATATTTATTCTTATTTATGCGGGATAAGTGACAAAATTGTTTTTTATCAAATGTCTTGAATAACTTTTCTCAATAGCGAAACATTTTATCGAGTACTTTTACATTTACTTGAGAAAAAGAAGAGCGTAGTGAGATATGAAAAATATGTTTTTTAGTCGGAATACACTGAACATTTAAGTTTATTTATGGGCAATTATTCTAATTAGAAAAAAATGTATAATAATACTTTTAATAATTTTGGACAATTTTTTGCAGAGAGAAGCAGGGTGTAATTTTGCCAGAATTTGGACATTACGCAACGGGCATTCTCTTCCTCGATAAGAATACCCACCAGGAAACCGAAGCTTCTTTTGAGAAATTGGCTAAAGAATGCAACTTAAGAGTAAGAAAAAATTTTTTAATTTGAAATTTGATAACTTTACTCCAAAATAGACATTATTTTTAACACGGAGATTAATAACGTTCAGGTAATCTGTTGGCGAGACGTGCCCACAGACAACACAACTATTGGCGAAGTTGCTCGAAAAAGCGAGCCTTATATGCGTCAAGTATTTGTGACTGGCGATCAGGAGGTTGAGGCTTTGAATCGTCAGGTAATTTATAATTTCTCTGTCTTTAAAACATTCTTTACTTCTCAGTTCGAAAATAATATTCGTTTCCCTTGAATGAATTATTAACCTATTTTAAATGGTAATGATAAAAGATATTTAAGTAAACGTCTACGTTTTTCATCCAACTCATTAAATACGAGTTTGGGTTGCATTGCCAGAAATCCGCAATACTCAATGAATGCCAAGTATAATTTAATGATTCGCTTGTATTTTCTAAAACGTTGTCAGTTTGATGAATTTGGTTGTTTCTGTTGGTTTATTTAAGTTGAAATAGAATGGATGACATTTTAAAATTATTAAAGTAAAGCCTTATAAATCCCACTTACTCCCTTAATGTTCGTTGCGCAATATTTGAATCACTTAAAGTCAAAGTAAAAAGTACAAAGTAAAAAGAACGTGACAGTTTTTTTCAATTTTAGATTGGACCTGTTATTTTGTATGGCATAAGTGTTCTAGATATGGAAACCTGTTTCAAATATTATAATTATAACAAGTTTCAAAAGCCTTTTTGAAACGATGTATGGATTTCTGGTCGAATAATTCATAGTGTCTTAGGTGCGAGTTTTAATTGGAATTTTAATGAGAATTCTTTCTGTAGGTGTTTGTCTTGCGAAAAAAGTCGACACATTCGATACGGCAACCAGGTTTGAGGTACTACATCTGTTCTCTTTCTCTGAAAACTATTGTCTACAAAGGACAATTTACGGCTGATCAATTATGGGTCTACTTCCTAGATTTAAGGGTGAGAATTTTATTTTAAAAGGACAGTGAATTCATACATATTCATTTAAAGTAAAACAATGTTTTTTCTTTTATAGTCGCCGAAATTCGAGACTTACATGGCCCTGGTTCACACACGATTTTCAACCAACACTTTCCCAAGCTGGGAAAGAGCTCATCCACTACGGTAAATAAAATAACTAAAATTTAAGTAAAAACGTCAAATATTCAAACTAAAAGAAATGTAAATCTTAACTGTGAGAACCTGGATTTTAAAGCATTGTAATTTTATTTTCAGATTGCTCGCTCACAATGGAGAGATAAACACGCTTCGTGGAAACGTGAATTTCATGAAAGCACGAGAAGGTGTGATGAAAAGTCCAGTTTTTGGTAACCAGCTGAGAGAGCTTTATCCAGTCGTTGAACCTGGTCTCTCAGACTCCGGTTCAGCTGACTGTGTACTGGAATTTTTATGCATGGCAGGAAACCGTTCTCTCCCCGAGGTACATATCTTTCAAATAATCCTGTTCTAATTTTTTCACCTTCGTAAAATAAACAAGTGCGTCATTTTCAGAACCAAAGAGACTGTTTAAAATAGTAAAATAGTAAGCAAATAGTAAGCATACGTCTGTAATTTAGGCTGTGATGACTATGGTGCCGGAAGCTTGGCAGAATGACAAAACAATGGCTACGGAAAAAAGAGACTTCTACCACTGGGCCTCGTGTGCCATGGAACCTTGGGATGGACCAGCCCTTCTGACCTTCACCGACGGGCGTTACATTGGTGCTATTTTGGACAGGTAGAAAATTAATTTATTCTAGTCGTCAATTTGTAATATACAGCTTCACTTTCATGTTCAGTCGTTTGTTGTTTTGGTATACCCAATTATCCAAGGGGATACTAAGGAAACTGCAGACGAAAAAGAATTGATTGTGAGTTGAAAGTTCAGTATTAACTGCATTGAGGGTTTAGATTCTTGATTTTAGAGGCAGAGGGAGTTGGATAAATGGTAAAGTTGATATTTTATCAAACTGCTTCACGATTTCTAGATTTGTTATTTGTTAAGACATTTAAATAAAAACTAATTCAAGTAAAAAGTTTAATATTCAGAATAGAAAAGTGTGAGTATTGAAAGCAGTAAAAAAATGAAATGATTCTTGCTAATTTCCTTCTGCGTCTGGGTGTCGAAGGGAGAATTCGATTCACCGCGAATAGATGGTTCTTTGGCTAAGGGGAGACAAGCTAACAATAAGAGTGCAGAAGGTATCTAATAATCACAGAGTATAATAGTAATAAGAATGCCAACAGGAAGGCAAATGAACGATCGAACAACAATAATTCAGCCTGATAATGAAAGATTCAAAGGTGGTAATACAGAAGACTTTTTTGAATTTTTGTTTGGCAGAAATGGCCTGCGTCCGTCGCGTTTCTACGTCACTAAGGATAACGTGATGGTGATGGCGTCCGAAGTGGGCGTCTATGACACTCCGCCCAGCAATGTTGTCCTGAAGGTAAACAAGGAACTAAAGAAACAACGACGTTCTCCATTTTGGGCATTTTGGGATATGAGACGACTGTTCCCTCTTCCGCAGAGTTGATTTAATTAACCGTGCAAAAGCTTTCGTTAAATCATGTTAAATCTCTATATTATTCAATATAGAGGGTTTCAGCTTTAGGGAAAGGTTTATGCCTTCGCGAACGAATCTTGGTTGGTCAACGATCAGAAGCTGGCAGATTGGAAAGAAGACTTCCAGGATGCGTGCATTGTGGCCGATTGTTACCACCAAATTCGGCCAGCATCTCTAATTATTTTATCATTCATAGTCATTCGCTATATTGTTTCGTTTGCAGGGTGTTGATCAGATCGGGAACTTTATTTAACAGAAAGAAATTGGAGACTAGTGCCAAGAACTAATCTTTTTTTCTCGAAAATAACAGATATTATATAAAAATTCAATTTTCATATTTGCGTTCACGTTGAATAATAACTCCAAGCATTTAATAAAAGTTGAGAGATATTTGAAGTCGATTTGGAAGCTTTTAATTAAAAGTTTTTATTTCAAGTAGTTTCAGTTGAAAATGTTTTAATAAGTGGTTTAGAAAGTCTATGAATTTAGAATCCGCAGAATCGGCACCCTGGTATATCATTCTCAAAAAATCACTTTAACACCAGCAGGAATTTGTCTTCTGAACCTTGTCTGAGGACAAGGTGTGAAAATGATTATTTGTGGAAGCTTAATTAAAATGAAAAAGCAGCAATTGTACTGATATTCTGTTTTTACGTTGCACCAAGCGAGAATTTTAATCCTCGCTGGAAGGTTTTTCAAGGTTCCTAGGTGTTCAAGGCAACGGGCAGCATTTCGGTAAAGACAGAATGTCATTTTTTCCTAATCCATCAATATTCTTACATTAATTGTATTATAGTCTGCGCAGTAGCAAATCACATTGTATTTTATTTATTTTTAATCATGTCATATATAATGTATAATTTATCATTTAGGGACTAGGTTTGTATAGAGGAGTAGGACCGTCATCCAGTGCTGTCGTATGAATGTCGATCTAACGGGCCAAATGTTCAATGACGATCATTCCAACCTCATTTTATTTACAGAGTCGCTTGAAGCCCGGCAGAATGTTACTCGTCGACACCGAGGAAAAGCAAATCATTCAAGACGTGGAGCTTAAGTTGAAAATCGCCAAGAGCAGGCCTCACTCCACATGGCTCAAGGAGCAGGTATACTCATCATTTTAATTCGAATTCATTTTCATTTCGAATTCATCGATCATCCATGGAAATTTCCCTGTCAAATTTAAATTTTTTAAACAGAATGTTCTCGTTTAAAAAATTCAAAAATACTGGAAAGTCATTTGCTTTTAATTCCAGGAATTTAAAGTTTGGTGAGATTAATTTCTTCAATCTCTTGGAATCAAGACACTTTTTTTTAAGGAAACTATTGAAGAACCTAAAAACATTCCGTGAAAAAAAAAACTCAAGGATTAAATTTCCTTGGGTGTTTCTAATTCTCTCATTTATTACCAGAATTTCGCGAGAAAAGAAGAACAAGCTGCTACTCTTTGCAGAGAGAAAAAATAACATTGTGTGTCTGAAATTAACGTTTCAATGTCGTGATTAAGTATCGTATTTTCAACCTTGCATATTATCTTTACCCTTTATTACATGTGATGACACGATTGAAAAAGAATAAGTTTCGAAAATCCGATAATTTGTTAATTCTAAATAATTTTTTTTCAATTATCCCGTGTGCTGACTACATTGGTGTTATGTGAAGATGGTGAGTTGTAATAGTTGTTCAAAAAATCTAAGTGTGTTTTTTTTTGTGTTTTTCACCTGAATTATTTACTTTGTGTCGAATTTTTTCCACTTGATGAAAACTTCCCTCTACACGTTGATTTAACGATTTTTCCCTTGTATATATATCTTTTTAAAAACTAATTTCTCTGTAGCCTCCTTTCTGTAGTAGCAACTGATTCTCGCACTGTAGAAATTTTGGTTTGAGTTTATGGGTATTTTCCTTTTCATTCTACACTCTACTGAAATATAATTTTAATTTAAAAAAATTTTTTTAAATTCATCTTTAGGAAAGTTTACTACTTTTTTTTTAATTCTGAGGATCATTGAAATGTAGATACCATTTTCTACTCGATTAATTCACTTTGGATAAAAAGTACCTTTTTATTAAATTAGAAACTGCATGAGATTTTGTCTTTATATATTTGGATAATATTTTTTGGGAAATATACAGCCAACATAGAAAGTCTTCAAAATTAGTTTCTCAAAATTCTTTTAGCAATGTTTATAAAAGCAACTTTTACATATTTTGATTTCTGTTAGAAACTTTTCATTTCAGTTTCATTGCACTTTTTTATAATGGGGTTAAACACATTAATTGCACTTTTAATACATAAAACTGATGCAATATTTTGAATAATGCAGATAACGATGGATGACCTTCGAGCAGCTTATATTGCTAGTGGCAGAGCCATCGAAGGGGTTCAAAATGGTCATCCCAATACCGAAGTGGCTAAGATAAATGGACTTAATATGAATGGAATCGAAATGAAAATATCAGCTGTGAATCGAGTCTGGGGTGGAGATAAGAGACTCGCTTTATACGGATATACATTGGAAACTATCAATATGTTGCTCCTTCCTATGATTCAGACAAAGTAGGTTTATTATTAGAATAAACCAATTAAAAGTTTAGAATTTGTAAACGATTCTTTGAATTGAATTCAACGTCCAGAAAATTTGTATTTTTTTTTTATAAAGAAAACTTTGCCTTTCAGGAAAGAGGCACTTGGTTCTATGGGAAACGATGCACCACTCGCATGTTTATCGCAATTCCAACCACTTCTCTACGAGTATTTCAAGCAACTTTTCGCCCAGGTAAAAAGGCAATAATTTTATTTACATATATAATTAATTATATTTAATTACTTACACCTGCTGCTGTAATATACTATTTTTAAAAAATTTTTTAGAGCAGAAACATGTAAAGTTTGCCTATTTAAATTAAACAATTGTCTTTTTTTAGGTAACCAATCCTCCGATTGATCCATTCAGAGAGAAGGTCGTAATGTCCCTCCTCTGTCCAATTGGTCCAGAGAGCAACATCCTCGATCCCAGTGAACTTTACGTTCATCGCCTCTTTCTGCCTCAACCGATATTGTCCCTCGCTGATCTCGACGTCATTAAGAAAAACACACACCGGGGATGGAAAACAAAAGTAATCGACGCTACTTATCCTGTCGAAGATGGAACTTCAGGTCTTATCAAAACTTTGGACAGAGTTTGCAAGGAAGCTAACGAAGCTGCAAGAGAAGGATATCAACTCATCGTCTTATCTGATCGACAAGGTGGCCCTGAGAGGTAATGCTACTATTTTTATACTATTAAAAAAATGTTTAATTGGATTTTAAATGAACTTTTTAACAAGTTTTTTTTTTTTGTTACATTCTAAATAGGGTGCCAATCAGTATTTTGCTGGCTCTGGGTGCTGTCCATCATCATTTGATTGAAGAACGACAGAGAATGAAGGTCGGAATCATTTTGGAAACCGGGGAGGCACGAGAAGTACATCACATTTGTGTTTTACTTGGATATGGAGCAGATGCTATTTGTCCTTATCTTGTTTTCGAAATGGCGAGGGATTTGAGATCCGACGGTGTTTTTGATGAAGCTTACTCAGATGATGTGATATTCGAGGTAAAATAAAAAAGTTTCGACTTAAAAAAACATCCAGAATAAATTAGACAATCTAAAGAAGACTTCCTGATATTCCTCTTAAATTTTTCAGCGTTACGCTGAGGCAATGGAACGAGGAATAGCGAAAGTGATGGCCAAGATGGGAATTTCAACTCTTCAATCCTATAAAGGAGCTCAAATTTTTGAAGCAGTTGGTCTCGCCGATGAAGTTGTCGAAAAATGCTTCAAGGTACATCTGATTATTATTATTATTTTTTTTTTTTCAATTATAATCTCTGATTATTTGAAATACAACTAACCGGTTTATTGTGTAAATCAATATTATTCAATGATTAAAATTTGGATCCAATTAATGATTGACATGATTCGATTTTGAAAATGAGACATTCCGAAAATGAAATTCTTCATTCTTGATACTTGAATTGACAACTATAGAGACGATATTTTATGAATTTAGGGGACTCAATCTCGCATTGGGGGAGTGACCTTTGATATTTTGGCCAGAGAAGCTTTTGATAGACATCAAATGACCTACTGGGAAAAACCTTTGGATATGGTGGTTATTCGTAATCCTGGAATTTTCCACTGGAGATCTGGAGGAGAAAAGCACATCAATGATCCGGTCAGCATCGCAAGTTTGCAGGTAAATATATATTTATATTCATGAATTGGTTATTTTTTCAAACTTCAATGATTATAACTAGGATCCAATTAATGAAAGATATGATTTCAACTTAAAAATGAGAAAATCTGAAGTTAATATTCATTTTTACAATATTATTTTGGAATTTGGTACTTAAATCTTTTCAATTCTTTTTTTTTTAGGAGTACGTTTCTTCGAAAAATGGATCTGCGTATGAAAACTATCGGAAGAGTACGATGGAAGCAGTGCAAGCTTGTACTCTTCGAGGTCAATTGCAGTTGGTGACAACAAATAAACCAGTCCCGATTGAGGAAGTGGAATCAGCTTCCGATATTGTGAAGCGTTTCGCTACTGGTGCAATGAGTTTCGGAAGTATTTCTATGGAGGCGCATCAAACTTTGGCGATCGCCATGAACCGAATTGGTGGAAAATCAAATACAGGAGAAGGTGGTGAAGATGCGAATAGGTTTGTTAAAAATGATTTGGTCTTCTCTGAATGAAAAAACTTCTTTTTAATACCAACGACAAATTCAATGATTATAACTAGGATCCAATTAATGAAGAATGTGATTCCAAATTTTGTATGAGATAGATTTATAAAAAGAACTTTTATAACATTTATGTAATAATTATTAAGCTTCTATAACTCATAAATATCACAAATTTGTTTTAGATATCTGAACCAGGATCCTGAATTTAATAGAAGATCGGCTATCAAACAAGTTGCAAGTGGAAGGTTTGGAGTGACATCCAGTTACTTGGCGAATGCTGATGACCTTCAGATTAAAATGGCCCAGGGTGCCAAGCCTGGAGAGGGAGGAGAACTTCCCGGATACAAGGTAAAGAAATATATTTGATCGTTTTCAATTCAAACTGATTCAAACTTGCTTCAATTGTTAAATTATATTATTAAATTAATTAATTCTACGGTTTTCATTCTAGGTTACAGCAGAAATTGCAGCAACGAGACATTCGGTTGCAGGAGTTGGTCTTATTTCGCCTCCTCCTCATCACGATATTTACTCGATTGAAGATCTCGCTGAATTGATTTACGATTTGAAATGCGCTAATCCGAACGCGAGAATTTCAGTGAAATTAGTCTCGGAAGTCGGTGTCGGTGTTGTTGCGGCTGGAGTTGCTAAGGTAGATTTTTAATTAAATATTTAAATGCTGAAAAATATACACAAGAAATTAAATATTGAAAATGGTAAAAAAAAACTTTATAGGGTAAAGCGGAGCATGTCGTAATTTCTGGACACGATGGCGGAACCGGTGCCAGTAGCTGGACTGGAATAAAAGCTGCCGGACTTCCATGGGAGTTGGGAATTGCAGAAACTCATCAAGTCCTCGTTTTAAATAACCTTCGATCTCGAATGGTAGTTCAAGCCGATGGTCAAATGCGAACCGGATTCGACATCATAGTCGGAGCTTTGCTTGGTGCAGACGAATTTGGTCTCAGTACTGCTCCTCTAATTGCTATGGGGTGCACTATGATGCGAAAGTGTCACCTAAACACTTGTCCCGTTGGAATCGCGACTCAGGATCCCGTCCTTCG
Source organism: Synergus itoensis (assembly GCA_904066005.1). NCBI lineage: Eukaryota > Metazoa > Arthropoda > Insecta > Hymenoptera > Cynipidae > Synergus > Synergus itoensis. Next base: position 64,490 of record CAJFCP010025893.1, on the reverse strand, counting down.
AAAGAAATTTGCAGGAAAACCGGAACATGTTATCAACTTTTTCTTCATGCTTGCTGAAGAGGTACGAATTATATTTCTCTAATTTAAATAAGTGTTATAATATAAGTGTTATTTAATTAACTTCTTAACTATTCCCTTTTCTACTAGGTGCGATCTCACATGGCAAGTCTAGGAATTCGCAAGTTCCAGGATCTGATTGGACGCACAGATCTTCTGAAAGTTCGAGAAAGTATCAGTTTGGAAAAAGCAAAGACTCTAAATCTTGAAAATATCTTAAGAAATGCACTTGATTTGCGACCAGGTGTGAATATCAAGGGAGGATCGATTAGACAGGATTTCCAACTGGAACTGAGACCTGATAACTTACTCATTGAAAAGGCTCAGGCGGTCATTAATGGAGAGCAGAAGAGTGTCGATATCGAAATGAAAATTAATAATGAAAGCAGGGCTTTTGCGTCCACTCTTAGTTATCACATTTCAAAGAAATTTGGAGAAGAGGGACTTCCCCCTAACAGTATTAACATCAAGATGAAAGGCTCTGCTGGCCAGAGTTTCTGTGCTTTCATGACGAAAGGTATTCATGTGACTCTCGAAGGAGATGCGAACGATTACGTTGGAAAAAGTCTTTGCGGTGGTGAGATTGTAATTTATCCACCGAAGGAATCAGAATTTAACTCCGAAGCGAACGTTATTGTCGGCAATGTTTGTCTTTATGGAGCGACTTCTGGAAAAGCTTATTTCAGAGGCATCGCTGCTGAAAGATTTAGCGTCAGAAACAGCGGAGCAGTCGTCGTAGTTGAAGGAGTTGGCGATCATGGTTGCGAATATATGACCGGAGGTTGCGCTGTAATTCTAGGACTCACGGGAAGAAACTTCGCTGCTGGTATGTCTGGAGGAATTGCCTATGTTCTGGATGTCGATGGATCGTTCAAGAGCAAATGCAATCCGGAATTGGTAGAATTACTGCCTTTGGATAGAACAGAAGACCTTGCATATGTTAAGCAATTGCTGGAGGAATTCGTTGAGAAAACTGGATCACTTATTGCTAAAGATTTGCTGCAAACTTGGCCCGAACCCACAACTCGATTTGTTAAAGTTTTCCCTTACGATTACCAACGAGCACTGAAGCAAATGGAAGAAGATAAACTGAATGAACCAGTTTTGAATGGAAATTCCAAAACTGACTCTACAGATGCAGTGAAAGACATCGAAGATGCGATGCCGGATACAGAAATGGAGCAACGCAAGCTCGACAAAATAAAGGGATTCATGAAATATTCGAGAGAGAGGACAAACTACAGACCAGCGGAGAAGCGAGTTAACGATTGGGATGAAATATACAATTTCCAAGGTGTTCGTAAAGGATTGAGAGTTCAAGCAGCCAGATGTATGGAATGTGGAGTGCCTTTCTGTCAAAGCAGCCATGGATGTCCTCTTGGAAATATAATTCCAAAGTGGAACGATTTGGTGTTCCAATCGAATTGGAAGGAAGCTCTCAACCAATTACTTCAAACAAACAACTTTCCAGAATTCACTGGAAGGGTTTGTCCAGCACCTTGCGAAGGAGCTTGTGTCTTGGGAATAAATGAACCTGCAGTGACAATAAAAAATATTGAATGTGCAATAATCGACCATGCATTTGAACAAGGATGGATCACTGCAAATCCACCGAAGACGAGGACAGGACGCAAAATTGCAGTTGTGGGTTCAGGACCTGCAGGACTTGCAGCTGCTCATCAGCTCAACAAAGTTGGTCACCTGGTTACAGTATTCGAGAGGAATGATCGAGTTGGAGGCTTGCTTCAATATGGAATTCCAACCATGAAATTATCGAAGAAGGTCGTACAGAGGAGAGTCGCTCTTCTTGCGGCCGAAGGAATCACATTTAAGACAAACGTCAATGTTGGCAAAGATATCACTGCAAAGGAATTAAAGCAACAGTTCGACGCAGTATTAATTTGCACCGGAGCAACATGGCCTAGAGACTTACCGATCCCAGGTCGGCAATTGGAGGGAATTCACTTTGCAGTGAGTTTCCTAGAACACTGGCAGAAAAAACAAATGGGAAATGAAGCACCGATTGATATGCGACTCATCGCCAAGGACAAAGATGTAATTATTATTGGAGGAGGAGACACAGGCTGTGATTGCATCGCTACTTCGTTGAGACAGGTGTGTATTATTTTGCCAGGAATAAAATAAAGAATTGAATAGTCCATCGCCCGGAAAAATGCTACATAATTGAACGTTTTTGTTTTATTTTCTAGGGTGCCAAATCTATTACTACGTTTGAGATTTTGCCAGAACCTCCGGTGAAGCGAGCAAACGATAATCCTTGGCCCCAATTCCCACGAATATTTAAAGTGGACTATGGTCACGAGGAAGTCCGGCTCAAGTCTGGGCGCGATCCTCGACAATTCAGCACTCTCAGCAAGGTTTGCCTAGATTTCGAATTATTAAATTTACACAAAAAGTATTAAAAGTAAACGTCTGTTGACTCCATAGGCATACTTATATTTCGTAAAAGAGTTTGCTTACATTGCGAAAAGATATCTATTTCTTTTATTCGTTGAGTAAAATAAGGAATTTGAATTCAACACCCTTAACCAGAGTTGTTTTGAGATTTTGAAATACGAATTCTCAAGGAATTTATTAACATAACTCCTTTATTATTTGCAGGAATTTTTGGATGATGGCAAAGGTCACGTGAGTGGAATAAGGACAGTGTCTGTCGAGTGGACAAAAGACGAACAAGGTCGCTGGAAAATGGATGAAGTGCCAAATTCCGAAAAAGTATATAAATGTAATTTAGTACTTCTCGCGATGGGTTTCCTTGGACCTGAGAAATACATAGCGACTGAGTTGGATGCGAAACTAGACGGTCGTGGAAATTTCGAAACTCCTTCAGGAAAATACGCGACCAGTTTGCCTGGAATCTATGCAGCAGGAGGTGAGTAATTTTTTTAATGTAGACATTTCCAAAATTTAAAAAAACTGCTTTATATTAAACAAAAATATTAACGATTTCATTTTCTTTGATTTTAGATTGCAGGAGGGGACAATCTCTCGTCGTTTGGGCGATAACAGAAGGAAGACAAGCAGCCCGAGAAGTCGATGAGGATTTGACGGGAATTTCTGGCCTTCCAGGTCCCGGTGGAGTCATATCTGGCGTCCTGAAATAAAAGCCTACATAATCTTCTATTCTTCCGATCTCGTCAATGGAGCCCTCGCGAAGAAATAGAGAGAATGAGTGTTTTATGAATTTTAGCGGGTAGCTGCTGTTTTTATGAAGTTTTTACGTAACGTAGATTTGCGTTTTGAATCGAGCTGTGCGACGAGAGTAGATCTATTTAATAATATCAAGATTTGAATGCTGACGAAGAGTTTGTCCGAAACCGCAATTGTTACGATTACTTATAAAAGGATTGAAGACTCGTTTTTCACTCGAGTTATGTATTTCGTCCGACGGATTCCCAGCGCGGAATTCGATCAATATTACTGATAGGATATGCGCGCTTATGTGCAGTTTACAATATTTCAAGAACACTTATCAACTCTTTGTTCTTATTACGATAAGTTACGATTTTGTGAAATCAAAAGCGAACATTCAAATTGTTGAGGTAGATCTTAGTACGAAAAGCACCAAAGGCCTCTGTAATCATTTCTTGCAAAAATGAAGAACAAAAAAAATGTAGTTTGCAGGATTAATTATAATTAAGCTGTTTTTAAAGGGGCAGCAATAATCGCATTCGTCGTTAAAATTGATATTTTGAGTAGAAAGCTACGATCTATTTAATCCTAATGCTGATCCGTCGATGGTATTATATTGTCCATCAATTCATTTCGAAGGAAAAATCTTGCACTTCCACAAAACAAGTCTGATTAACAATCGCATTCCTGTGCACCATTAGCACAAATTTCATTTCTACTTGCTCCAGAGAAAAAAATTTCTTCAAGAGTTTCTTAAAAAGTTTCTTCAAAAGCTTCTTAGTTAGATTTTTAAATTTCTAGTTATAATTCTAATTATAGGTCTTGAATCTTATTTAATAAATTACATTTTTGAATAAAATCCTTTTGTATTATTTGTTTTTTTTTTTAATCAATTGTAGAAGATATGGAAGAAATTTTTTTTTCCTGGGGTGATATTAGGGTCATTCGCGAAAAGAGGCGAGAGTAATATTTCTTGAAAATTTGTTTAAAGCCTTTATCGAATCTCTTCTTGACGAGAAGTCGTTTGGGTGTATCCTTTTGTGTGAATTGAAAATGGTCAATTACCTTTTTGAGCATGCGAACTTTTACTGGTCCATGGACATTATTATCGAAATCACTCATTGCTTAGGTGCATATTTTGTCAGATGATTTTTTTTTTTGTAATTTTTCATAGTTTTCATCGAATTTTAGCTTTAAGAATCGCATTCAATTGAACGAATTTACAAATAAATAATTTATTTATAATTTCATCGTGAGTAGACTAAGTTTACGTAGAATTTGTATGTATTACGTATACTGTATTTACATATATATGCAAATCAGTTCGATTTACTTAAGTACATTTCAGTTCGTCATTTATATCACTGTAAATTTCGATGCATATAATTACTATCTGAGACAATAAAATTATATTGAATGTTAGGCAAAACTCGCCTTTGTCTTTTTAGGAGTCCAGCCTTTAGATTTTTCCACTTTTCCCTTTGTTTCTAGAATAATCCTCTCAAAATTTGTAGAAATATATGAAAACAAAATAATTAACTTTCAGTATAAATAAATTAATTTTACTCAAAAAATATTTAAATTACTGATATTTTCATTGTATATTCAAATTGAGAGAGCAGCATTGTTTAGTGTCGCGTCACTGGAGGTTTTTTTACATTAATTATTGTAAAATAATTGTATTATAATTATAATTGTAGAAGCACATATAGACTCACTTCTATGCACTCTACCTATTGTAAAAAATGTATTCATGATATTTTGTTACCAAAGATAAATAAACAACATTTTATACCTATTTTTTTGTGTATTTATTTTTTCCTCACCTGCATAATGTTCGCGTTGACTGGATAGCAAAGCCGAAGCACAAAATCAGAGAATTGTATTAGGAGAGTAGAATGTGCGAAGAGTTATTCGTCGATAATTGTTAATTTAATTTTGAATTTTGCATCAGGCGAGGCGCTTGCGCAAACGAATAGAAATAGCGTGGACCTCTTCG
>CAJFCP010025893.1:12025-44281 GCA_904066005.1 Synergus itoensis | reverse complement strand
TTCAAGTGAAAGTTTCAATGTTTCAATGAAACGTTTCATTGCTCACAACCCTACTACTTCCTCAAATCCCACTTGATATCCACTGCGCACGCGTTGCGCTCAGCATCTGATTGGTTGCTATTCGCGCGAAATTTGAAATGCTAAAAAATATGTACGCAATACTCATTTCTTGACATTTGGGAGACTCGAGTGTAATTTTTTTTCTAGTTTGTCTGTTGTTAGTTAAGTTTTTAAATTCAATGAACGAAAATTTCATAAACTCTTTTAATTTCAGGCAAACCAAAGATCCAAGTAGAGTTCCGCGGAGAAGTTAAGAGGTTCAACCCCGAGGAGATCAGTTCGATGGTCCTGACGAAGATGAAAGAAACAGCAGAGGCGTATCTTGGACAATCAGTCAAAGACGCAGTCATCACAGTGCCTGCGTACTTCAACGACTCCCAGCGTCAGGCCACCACAGATGCTGGAGCGATCGCTGGTATCAACGTCCTTAGGATCATCAACGAACCCACAGCCGCGGCTCTTGCCTACGGTCTCGACAAAAATCTCAAAGGCGAAAAGAACGTCCTAATTTTCGATCTTGGCGGCGGAACCTTCGACGTTTCCATCCTTTCCATCGACGAAGGCTCGCTCTTCGAAGTGAAGTCAACGGCCGGCGACACACACCTTGGTGGCGAAGATTTCGACTCGAGACTGGTTGAACATCTATGCAAAGAATTCGAGCGAAAGTATAAAAAAGATCTAAGGAAAAACCCGAGAAGTTTACGACGCCTCAGAACAGCAGCCGAAAAGGCGAAACGAACCCTGTCTTCCAGCACCGAAGCCACCATCGAAATCGATGCTCTCTATGAAGGCATAGACTTCTACACCAAAGTCTCTAGGGCTCGCTTCGAGGAATTGTGCGCAGACCTGTTCAGAGCTACCTTAGAACCTGTGGAAAAGGCTTTAACGGACGCCAAGCTGGATAAGAGAGCCATTGACGAAATTGTCCTCGTTGGGGGTTCAACTAGAATTCCGAAGATCCAGAATATGCTCCAGAACTTCTTCTGTGGCAAACAGTTGAACCTTTCCATCAATCCTGACGAGGCAGTTGCTTATGGAGCGGCAGTACAAGCAGCCATCCTTACCGGCGAAGGTTCGAGGAGTACAGCTCTGCAGGATGTTCTACTGGTAGATGTGGCTCCTCTTTCTCTTGGTATCGAGACTGCTGGTGGAGTCATGACTAACATCATCGATAGAAATGCACGTATCCCATGCAAAAAATCGCAGACCTTCACCACCTACGCTGATAACCAACCTGGCGTGTCTATTCAGGTAAGATACATTTTCATTCTTTTCATTATTTAATTGTGATTTTCCTAAATCCGAACAAGACTCTAAAATATCGCTATTTTCTAATTCCAGGTGTATGAAGGTGAGCGTGCAATGACAAAGGACAACAACAAACTTGGCAATTTCGAGCTTAGTGGAATAGCACCCGCACCACGAGGTGTACCAAAGATCGATGTCACCTTCGACATGGACGCCAACGGCATCCTTCACGTAACAGCAAAGGACACAGCCAGTGGTCGTAGCAACAACATCCGCATCACGAACGACAAAGGTCGCCTCTCTCGAGAGGAGATCGACAGAATGCTGGCTGAAGCCGAACGTTACCGCGACCAAGATCAACAACAGCGAGAGAAAGTCGACGCTCGCAACAAGATCGAGAGCTACGTTTTCTCAGTGAAACAGGCAGTCCAGGATTCAGGTGCAAGGCTCACCGATTCCGACAAGAAATCGGTTATGGACTTGTGCGAAGACACCATCCGCTGGCTCGACAACAACACCCTTGCCGAGAAGGAAGAATATGTCCACAAATTGGAAGAAGTTCAGAGACAATGTTCACCAATCATGACGAAGATCCATCAAGGAGGAGCTGCTGGTCCGCAGGACTGCGGAAATCAATTCAGACAAGGCCAACAAGACTACTCGGGACCCACAGTGGAGGAGGTGGATTAAATCAAGGCATAAGAACAATAACATCAGTTCTTCGAGAACAACACCATCTGTTCTCGTTAAAAATTTTGAGACGTAAATGCGAACGTCACCATAAGAACAACAACATCTGTTCTTCAAAAAAAAATCCAGTATTGTAGATTCTGAAATGTTTGAGACTGATATTTATTTATTTTTTAAAGTTGTTTCACGCAAGATGATATTTATTAAAGTAGTTTTCATGTCGGGGCTGGATGTTCAATCGCTTGAAAGTTCCACCTGGTGATTGGGAATCGAGCAATTTGTGAGTTATTTCGGAAACGGATCAATTCACATATTGCAGTTTTCTGTTGCTAGGTGAAGTTTTTAAGAGATGGAATACCTAGTCCTGTTATCAGTTTAGTTGTCTATCTGTAACTTTATCTAGATTAAGTGCGTTATTCGATTTCATATTGTGGTAATGTATCTAAGTCTGCGATGGAGTTTTAGATAGGTACTTAAACTGGTTTTTTCTGTGATAAGAGACGTTCGTAAATAAATTATTTTTATTATTTTTTATAAATACTTGTGATTGTTATTTGAATCCCTTTCCCTTTAGTTTGTAAGATGCGGAATTTTGTTTTATTTATTTCATTTGTGATTTAAAAACCGAACATAATTTTTTAAGTCCAGAACTCATTGCTTCATGTATATATTTTTCTTTAAAAATTTGTCTAAGTACAAATGCGCTTTGATCTAAGTTCAAACGTAAACAGTCCGTTTAATTTTTGTCTTGAGAAAAAATATGTATTAAAAGAAATTTTTTCTAATATGATATAATTTTTTTTATTTATGAGGGCACTGCCCGCTTTGTGATTACGACACTGCACTCCGGACAGTACCGTACTTATAGGATTTTGATCATGCTTAGAATTTTCGCATTCATGGATGAGGGGAACTGAGGGACAAAGAGGAAGGCGCCTCACCCTACCTCTCAAGCACAATAGATTCGACAGATTTATGCTGGGATTCTTGTGTTTATGTTGTTAATTCTAACTTTAGATGCATTCCTATAGCCATGGCTACAGGAAGCCCGTCACAATTAGGAGTTTTCAGTGTAATTTTGACAGTTTGTTTTCCTTGTTTTACTTGGTTTTGATTATTAGTTACACAAATGTCGTATACGAGGAAACGTTTAACGTTTCAAGAACAATATCAGATTGCAGCCGAAATGAAATCAGGTGTCTCGAAAGAGTCTATTTTAGAAAAATATTGTATCTCTGAAATAACTTACAAACGTGTGATAAATCGTGAATCTCTTGTAATGTATGAGGTCAAACATGGTGAATTTGGGAAGAAGAAACCTTCAAAAAGAACTGATAATACCTTTTTGGATGCTACTATCTTAGAATGGATTAAGCAGGCGAGAGACAGGGGTGATCAAATATCCGGGTCAATTATTAAAGAGAAAGCTCTCATGTTTAATAAGCAGCTGAACGGTCCTGAAACTTTTAAAGTAAGTATCAAGCAACTATTTTAACGTATAACAGCAAAATTTGCTTCCCGTTTCAGTTGAATATTTACACGATTCGAATCTCTCAAATCTAAAATTCATAAAGGTCACATTCCAAATGTAAACAAATTCCGTTTTCAATAGTAACCAACATTTCTCTCAAATCGCTGTGCAAACAAATGTGAATCATTTATAGCTAAAAAGTTCTGAACGTTCAAATGAACGAAATTTTGTTTTTATTGTATTTTAAACTAGAAACAGTTTTAAAATATTGATTGATTTGCATTGAAAATAATTATTTACGAAATAAATTTGTAATGTCTATTGTTATTTTTAGTTGGGATAATACTTTTGGATAAAATATAATTGGAAAAAAATATTTCGTTCATTTGAACGTTCAAAACTTCTGGTATATAATCATTTGAAATAAATTTTCAAAAATGTAAGTTTAAAACCTTGTAAGAAATTTAAGTTCAAACACCCTTAAGAATATTTTGTAGAGAAAATAAATAATTCCAAAAAATTTTATTTTTATAGGCAAGCACTGGCTGGATCGACTGTTTCAAGAAACGGTATAATATTCAATTGAAAGGAGAAAAAGTGTCTGACCATTTTTCAAATGCTGCAGAATTCTCAAGAATTTTAAAGAAAAAAATCGAGTCTGAAAATTTGAATTTGAACAACATTTACAATGCTGACAAATCAGAAATTTTGTGGCGACTTTTAAAGGCATGCACTCTTCCTTTATATTTAGAAGAACTGAAAGCTTCGGAAAAAAAAGATGGCAAAGATCGTGTGACGGCTTTATTCTGTACCAATGCCACTGGAAGTCATCGAATTCCACCGTTAGTAATTGAAAAATCTGCGACTCCACAATGTTTGAGACTAATAACTAAAAACTCAAAAGATCTACGCTTGATAAGTTTAAAACATCTCGGTGTCATCTACACAAGCCAAGCCAATGCTTTGATGGATAGCAATATATTCATGCTATGGTAATTTATATTTCACACTTTGTACAGAATCTTTTTAGAAAAAATAAGTATGTACACTTAACAAACAAATTAAATTTTTTAGGTACAAGGATGAATTCATTCCTCGAGTTTTAGAACATCAAAGAACGTCTGGAATAACGGGAAAGGTTCTTTTAATCATTGATAATGATCCATTTCACTCGAGTTTGAATAAACTAAACGCGATAAATGACAATTTTCTAGTCGTATGTTTGCCTCCCACCGAGACATCGTTAATTCAACCGATGGATCAAGGATTAATCACAACGACAGAAAAATTATATAAGAAAAATTTGTTAAGGAGTCTATTACTCAGTGAAAAATCAGAAAAGCCAGTGTTCTTTCAACCTATGAATCAAGGAATAATTACACCGGCAGAAAAACGACACCAGATAAGTTTGTTAAGACAAAAGGTGCTCAGGGCGAAATCAGAAGAAGCTATTAAGTTTTTAAGAGAATTGAACCTTCGGGATTACTTTCGTATGCTAAGTATTGCATGGAATGACATGAAAGCATCTACTATTCAAAAGGCATGGAAACCGCTCTTAGGTTACCTTCTCAACAAAGTTCCAACTTCCAGCAATATTCAGGACTCTCTATCCAACGTTAATGCAATTGTCAAAGAATTGGAATCTCCAACTGATTCACTATGTTTTCCCTATGAAATTTGCAGTGAAGTTTCTGAACTTTTGTCAAAGCCAGATTATTCTCTAGACGAATCAATAGAATTTCTCCTGAAATGGTTTAAAACTAATCATAATGAAAAAGATTACATTTGGGAGTCATTATCAGACAGTGATGTAAACTCTGTTACTAATGGTAGATGCGAGCCTGAGAATGTAACTTGTGATTTTGAAAGTATAATTAAAATTGAAAAAACCGAACCTATCTTTGAAAACCTGGAACCAGTGGAAATAACTTCGATCGAGGATTACGAGCCTGAAAGTATATCTAAAATAGAAGAAAGTGAACCTTTCTTTGAAAATCCTGGATCGGTGGAATCAACTTCGACATGGTCTTGCGAGTCTGAAAGTATACTTGAAAACGACGAAAGCGAAACTTTCTTTAAAAATCCCGAATCAGTGGAAATAATAACGACCGCAGAGTCTTGTGAGCCTGAAAGTATAATTGAAATTGAAAAAAGTGAACCTATCTTTGAAAATGCCGAATCGGTAGAAACAACGTCGACAGAGACTTTTGAGCCTGAAAGTATAATTGAAATTGAAAAAAGTGAACCTTTTCTTGAAAATCCCAAACCGGTGAAAATAACGTCGTCAGAGGCTCTTACATGCATCGTTAAAATCAAGAAATGGCTACAATGTCGCGCAGAATGTTTACCAAAACATCTTGATTACATTAAAGCATTAGAAAACGTGATAATGGAACATATGACTGAAAAATAGAAACATATATTTATGTTTGTAGATAGTTTTTAATAATTTTAGTGCTTTAATTTTCGAACAAAACCTTGGATAGATAAATCGTTTTTTTTTTGTGATAAGAGGCGTTCGCTTTAAATAAATTACATAAATGGATTTATTATTTTTATAAATACTTGCTGTTGTTATTTAAATTCCTTACCTCTTTAAAGGTGTTGGAGCCAAGTCCTAATCTAAAAATTCAATTTCTTCATTTTACTCAACAAATATTAAATTTTGAATTTTTTTCCTCTGTATAATTAATCAATTTTTAACTAGAATTATGCGTACAGAGCGAGAAAATATCTAATTCAAATATTTTAAAAATAAAATGAAAATATTGAATTTTGAAGTTAAACTTTGAATTCCTCGTTTTACGCAAAAAGTATCGAAATTACATTTTTTTTCGCTCTGTATGCAGTCTTATATTTGAAAAAAGATTAGCGTTACAAAGCGAAAAAATCTTTATCTATAATTTTCGTTGTGTAAAATGGAGAATGGAATTTTGAGCTTAACACTTGGGTCCAACGCCCTTAATTTTTAAAATGCAAAATTAATAATTATAAATTATTGGAAAATTATTTTTGCAAAGTTCTATTTACTCTCTCAGAAAAAATACAGTGATTTATGATCTCCAGAAATTTTTCTTAAATCTATTTCTAAAAAAAATAACATTTTACAATGAATTAAATCTAGTTTCCTCGAAAAATAACTAGAAATTTTAAGAGCAATTTCTAGAACATGTGAGCAATGTCGTTCACTCTCGGATCAATGTTTCCAAGGTATTTCAGACGCTGGAAATTTCCAGACAACGCAGTTTCTCGATTTTAAACTAAAGTAGTCGATTAATTTTCAAAAAAGCTAAAACTATTTTTTATTACATTCTAATTATATTAATATATTTTTTTACTTCAACATCAATAACTTGTTTATAAAGTATCTAAAAAAAAAATACTAATTTTTGGGAAAACGCGTATATGTATTTTCAAAATAAATTTTCCAATAATTTATATATAATCTTCATGTTATAAAAATAAAATTTAACAAATACATTGCAATAAAAATGTTTTTTTTTAATCAATTTTGATTTTTGCAACAACTTTCTCGAACATTTCCCAACACAAAAGAAACCCATATATCTTTAGTAAAATACTTTTAATAAAATACCGGAACCAGATTCAAATTATATTCGAATAAAAATAGAAATCCTTCCAGATTGACGTAAACCCCGACGAAAAAGGCTTTGAAAATTGTAAATTGGTACGAAAATAAAGTTTTCGTCATTATTCGTCATTCAAAAAGCGCTCGAGATTATTCGGGAATGTTCGTTTGAGACTTACCATCATCTTCTTGTCTTTGTCTAACCAATTGCGTTTCTGGAAACTTCTCAACCATTTCTCGATGATTCTAGAAAACCAGCGGGAAAGTATATATCCAGCGGCGCCAGCCGAGACCGTCAGTATCAATTCAAACACGAAGGAAAATATTCCGAGAGAAATCACGAGTCCACGACTCAATCTCAAGCAAACGCTACTGAAAAAATATCAAGCAAATAGTGAAGTGTTATTGTGTGATCAAAGTTATTACATTCCATTTTTGAAAAACCATAACAAACCTCAAAATGCCAGCAATTGGAATTGATTTGGGAACCACCTACTCCTGTGTAGGAGTTTGGCAACAGGGAAAAGTTGAGATCATCGCCAATGATCAGGGAAACCGTACAACCCCCAGCTATGTTGCCTTTACGGATTCTGAGAGGCTCATCGGAGATGCTGCCAAAAACCAGGTTGCCATGAATCCTTCCAACACAGTCTTCGACGCTAAAAGGTTGATTGGAAGACGATTTGATGATCCGAAGATCCAGGCTGACATCAAACACTGGCCTTTCAAAGTCATCAATGAAGGAGGTAAGAAAACAAAATATTTACACTTTCTATTTTCAATATTATAGTGACTCGAAATTTCATGTATTTTGGAGTAAGCAAGGTCGAGCTGTCAAATCTTGTTTACATATTCCTTGTACCTTGTTTTAAATTATTTAATTTGTCTTCTTGTAAGAAAAGGATATCATACTTGCTTTGTAATTTTATTATTCATTCTCCCTATATGTCAAGTATTTAATATATTTAAAATTTAAAATGCTTTAGTTTCTCCTGCTTTAATTTGAAAGAAATTATTAATATTACGGGCTTGGACCTTAACGTTGTGAAATTGTAAAATATTTTATTCAATTCCAAAAGCATTTAATTTAAATTTATCCTATTTTGAAACTGAATCTGAATTTATGCAATTTTGAAACTTTACCATAAGAGCAATTTAGTTTACCCAATTATACATTCATAATAATAATTATTTTTAGCTAATAAGAGTCAATAAACCTTCCTCTCATATAGACGAAGGTTTATTGACTCTTATTAGCTAGAAATATTTATTATTATGAATGTATAATTGGGTAAACTAAATTTTTTATTTCCGTCGCAATCAACTAATAAAATTTTTAACTTACAGGCAAACCAAAGATCCAGGTCGAATTCCGTGGTGAGGTCAAAAAGTTCAATCCCGAGGAGATCAGCTCAATGGTCCTGATAAAAATGAAGGAAACAGCGGAGGCATTCCTCGGACAATCCGTTAAAGACGCAGTAATCACAGTCCCTGCTTATTTCAACGACTCTCAGAGACAGGCCACTAAAGACGCTGGTGCAATCGCAGGAATAAACGTCCTTAGGATCATTAACGAACCGACAGCCGCTGCCCTCGCCTACGGACTCGACAAGAATCTCAAAGGTGAAAAGAACGTCCTAATTTTCGATCTTGGCGGTGGAACCTTCGACGTTTCCATCCTTTCCATCGACGAAGGTTCCCTCTTCGAAGTAAAATCTACTGCCGGGGATACTCACCTTGGTGGTGAAGATTTCGACAACAGATTGGTAGACCACTTCTGCCAGGAATTCGAGAGGAAATACAGAAAGAACCTGAAAGCAAATCCTAGAGCTCTCCGAAGATTAAGAACAGCAGCGGAAAGAGCAAAACGAACCTTGTCTTCAAGTACCGAAGCCACGATTGAAATCGATGCTCTTTATGAAGGCGTTGACTTCTACACGAAAATCTCCAGAGCCAGATTCGAAGAATTGTGTTCTGATTTGTTCAGATCAACCCTGGTACCTGTAGAAAAGGCCTTGACTGATGCAAAACTAGACAAAAGATCTATTCATGATGTTGTCCTTGTTGGAGGTTCAACCAGAATTCCGAAGGTCCAGTCTCTTCTTCAGAACTTCTTCTGTGGAAAACAGTTGAATCTCTCGATCAACCCTGACGAGGCTGTTGCTTATGGAGCAGCTGTTCAAGCTGCGATTTTGAGTGGAGAAGGAGACAAGAGTTCAACTCTTCAGGATGTCCTCTTGGTTGATGTCGCACCTCTCTCCCTAGGAATTGAAACAGCTGGTGGTGTCATGTCTAACATCATTGAAAGAAATGCTCGTATTCCTTGCAAACAGACCCAGACCTTCACCACCTACGCTGATAATCAACCTGGCGTTTCTATCCAAGTTTTCGAAGGTGAACGGGCAATGACGAAGGACAACAACTTATTGGGCAAATTTGAATTGAGTGGAATTGCTCCTGCGCCTCGAGGTATTCCCAAGATTGATGTTACTTTTGATATGGATGCAAATGGAATTCTTCACGTTACTGCTAAAGACACTGCGAGCGGCAGAAGCAATGATGTCAGAATTACGAATGACAAGGGACGTCTTTCGAGGGCTGAGATTGATAGGATGTTGTCCGAGGCCGAGAAGTACAAAGATCAAGATCGGGCACAGAGAGAAAAGGTGGAAGCTCGCAACAAATTGGAGAGCTACGTCTTTTCTCTAAAGCAAGCTGTTCAAGATAGTGGATCTAAAATTTCTGAGGCTGATAAGAATCAAGTCACCAAGATTTGCGAGGATACTGTCCACTGGTTGGATAATAATACTCTGGCTGAAAAGGAAGAATATCAACATCGGCTGAGTGAAATTGAGAGGCAGTGCAACCCTATCATGACGAAATTGCATCAGGGAGCCAACGGTCAAGATTTCGGAAGCCAAGGGGCGAATCCACATTCAGAACCAACTGTGGAGGAAGTAGATTAAAAAATCTGAGAGGATATCTTGTTTGAAAGTTAAGGATATGTTTTTTTCTGACAGTTTAGAATGTTTTCTTTCTTTGAGAAACTAAATGAGATTTATGAAGAATATTTGTATTGTTACATTAGCAAATATAGAGAGGATTTTCAAACAGCTGTGAGGAAATGAATGTTAAATTGTAAATTTAGAGGTATGAAAGTATTTGTATATGTATTTGAAAATTGAATGAAATGTTAGGATTATAAACTGAGTTGCTGTAAAAATTCTCGTTCTATTTTGAGGCTGTTTATTTTCCATAAGACTGTATTTCTTAATAATTTAATTTTTATATGTAAGTTATTTAATGCAAATAAATCTAATTTAATGATAATTGCTGTGTTTTTCTTGCTATATTCCCTTCACTTTTTTGTACATTGATTTTAAAAATGAAGATCGTCTTTTCGAGTCAACTTCAAGGAAATACGTCAGTTTTAAGTTGCTGGAAAACCTCTAAGTCTACTTAAAGTTTGTGTTTTTAAAAAAGAGTTTGAAGCCCATAATTAATAATTTTGTTATGAAGTCAATAAAAAAAGGAAGTGCACCTTCTTCTTCTCGTATTGTTGCAAAAAGTAACAGTTCTCTTCAAACGGCTTTCCGTCGATCAATTCCAAGTAAAATTTCCGAAAAAAAGGGGCAAGAGATTATTGAAAAAGAGAACATCGATTATTTGATTGATTCGATCAGAGCAGAAATTGTTCAGTTATCGTTAGACGAAATTTATAAGAGATATCTTGAAAGGACTTCTTACTCTTTTGTTGTACACTGTGCACATTTAGCTTGGATCCAATGTTTTGATGTAAATTATTCATAATTAATAATAAATAATTTAGATACTCATTAAAAAAAAAATTAATCTGTTTTAGATAAATATTTTTCTAACATTACAGTGAAATCTTTTAATTATTATTTATGAAAAAAATGTTTTCAATTATAGTTAATGGATTTAAAATATGATCCTGGAGAAAGTTCTTCATCGATAGAAAAATTTTGGTCTCCTGATGAAGAATGTAAACCAGTTAAAAGGGATTCTTGGACTTGTCGAAAAATTCCTATCCGTCCTTCAAAAAAACCAGAAATTATTCATTCAGATCCAAAAATTTGTAAAAGTCTTCACTTAAGTGAGAATATCGCAGGACTGGGCAAGAAACAATTAATATAAATATAATACACAAATTTCGTAAATATTTCAAATTTCCCGCTAATCTTTTGATTGATTTTTCAAAATTTAGAACGTTCCGCTGGCGCCATCTGGGAACAGTATGGATTAAATTACGAAACTACCTTACCGACCTCAGGATATGTAGTAAATTATTTGTTATTATTCATTTTATTTGTTTACTGAAAAATACGTTATTTCAGATGATTTCAGAAATTAAATATTTAGCAGTATTTAAAGAATGATTCAAGAAATTACACATAATTTTTTCAACTTAAATTATCTTTTGGAAAACTTACAATTAGTGATTTAAAGTTTCTTCGATTTGAAATTAGATCGCGCCACAAGTATCGTTTTTTAATAACGGGCAATTCAGTCGATTCCGGCAATCAAACAAGACAGGTTTTTCAAGTATGATTTAGGAGGGTTTATTGATCAAGAAAATGAGTAAATTTAAATTTAATTAAAAAGTGAGTAGAGTGAAAAATGTCGGGTTAATTTTATCGATATTCTTGACATTGGCGGGAACTCGTTTTACCGTTTGATCATAGTAAATGAGCGGATGTGTGTCAAAGTATATAATTATCTTTTGAATACGAGAAAACTGATAGCTGATTGCAAATCAGTTACTAATAAGTAATAACATTTGCTTTTATCACTTCATGTTGTACATCTTGCATAAATATTGCTCCTTTAATTGTAAGTAGATATCGGGAATATATTATATTCATAATCCTAAAATCTACCCTTTTTTTGCAGATGTAAAAATTTGCTCCAAAAATTCGCTCCAAGAATATTAACTGCATGTGATTCTAATTGAATTTATAAATATTTATTGCGACAGCATTTTGCACTATCATTTTATACTTAGTTTAAATTGTTTACTGAAATAGGATAACAATGTCGAAAAATTCTGAAGTTACATAGTTAAAATATTAGATTAAGGGTGTTGGAGCCAAGTTCTACTCTAAAAATTCGATTTCTTCATTTTACGCAACAAATATTAAATTTGAAATTTTTTCCCTCTGTAGAAGTAATCAATTTTTAATTAGAATTATGCGTACAGAGCGAGAAAATATCTAATTCAAATATTTTTTAAGTAAAATGAAAATATTCAATTTTGAAGTTAGATTTTGAATTCTTCGTTTTATGCAAAATGTATCGAAACTAAATATTTTTTCGCTCTATATGCAGTCTTATATTTGGAAAAAGATTAGTGCTACAGAGCGAAAAAATATTTATCTATAATTTTCGTTGAGTAAAATGGAGAATGGAATTTTGAGTTTAACACTCGGGTCCAAACGCCCTTAAGTTTTCATTTATTTTTCATAAAATTCTAGAAAGGTTTTGATGTAGATTTTTTGGCTTCAACTAAATCCTAAACAGAATCTATATATTTTCCATATAAGTACTCATATTTGAATTTTCGCTTTTCAATTTTTGCATTCTATATTTTATGCTATTGAAGTTGTTTACGTTTTCTCTAGAATCGTAACATTAACTCGGTTATAGCTTCTGTTACGTCGTAAGGTTTCATGGATGGGTAAAATTGTGAGGATCTCATTTTTCCCGAGAAAGCAATTGAAACTTTACTATCTCGTCAATTGTATTTTTTTACTTAACTTTAAAAAAAGCAACTGTTGTTAAACTTCATGGCCAAGCCATGAAGTTTAACTTCAGGGCATTTATTGTAATCTTCCATGCTACATCAAGTGTTACTGTTTTACTCTCGATCAATGGCTTCATTTTCAATTTGAAAAATTAGAAATTTTTCAAATTTCTAATTTATTAAATTATAAGTCACGGAGAAAAATTGCTAGATTTTGATCGAGAGAAAGATTGTTCTGAATAATCACTCAGAAAAAAGTTTGTTTGAATCAAACAAACGTATCATTGCTATACGGTCAAAGAAAAAATATCTTTGAATTAAACAAAATTTGTTTGATTCAAAGAAATTTTCTTTAATTCAAAAAAATTGATTTCATCATAATAAACAAAAATTTCTTTGAATCAAACAAATTTTTTTTAATTCAAACAAGTTTTTTACGTTTGTTTGATTCAAACAAGCTTTTTTCTGAGTGTTAAGGTTCTGAATAAGGTACATACTGAATAAGTTGTTCTCGTTCTACTAATGGAGATTCGCCTCGACATTGTTGGATATCCGACATTAATTTAATCTCGTTTCGCTCATTAGGTTGAGACGGAGTCATCAAGGAGCAGGAGAAAGCAACAGGAAGCGAGTACCGATGCCGAGTCGGCCGAGTCTCAGGAACACCAGGAAGAATCCCCGAGCGAGATCGATCGGGCGGAAGAGCTATCGATATTCACTCAAACCATCAGCATGTCGAGGCAGCATCTTCCGGTAGTAAAACATTATCAATTACCTGACTTTACGCCCTTTGGAATTGTTCTCTCTGTACACAACATGCTCGCAAAATGCAACGCACTCTTGCATCACAAACTATTCTTTCTCTCTATTTTACGACTTATTGTCAGTAATAATCTCAAGACTCAGGATGATAAAATACTCATGATATGAAATTATCATTTTCCGCTAGACTCTCCCGCTTTCGACTCAAATTAGTATCTTTCCGAGGGGTTACCAACTCAACCAAGCGGGTGTACACCTACTTCTGACTTCAAGATATTTCAGGATATTTCAATGACTTCAGAAGATTTCACTGACTTAAAGAGATTTCAAGAAAATTCGAATGAGTTCACGCGACTTCAAGTGAATTCACGTGACTTCAGGTGACTTCAAGTGACTTCACTGACTTCAGAAGATTGCACTGACCTCAGGAGATTTCAAGAAAATTCGAATGAATTCACGTGACTTCAAGTGAATTCAAATGACTTCAGAAAATTTCACTGACTTCAGGAGATTTTAAGAAAATTAAAATGAATTCACGCGACTTCAAGTGAATTCACGTGACTTCAAGTGACTTCACTGACTTCAGAAGATTGCACTGACCTCAGGAGATTTCAAGAAAATTCTAGTGAATTCATGTCATTTCAAGTGAATTACGTGACTTCAAGTGAATTCAAATGACTTCAGAAGATTTCACTTCAGGAGATTTCAAGAAAATTAAAATGAATTCATGCGACTTGTAGTGAATTCATGTGACTTCAAGTGACTTCACTGACTTCAAAAGATTTCACTGACTTCAGGAAATTTCAAAAAAATTCAAATGAATTCACTTGACTTCAAGTGAGTTCAAATGACTTCAGAAGATTTCACTTCAGGAGATTTCACTGACTTCAGGAGATTTCAAGAAAATTAAAATGAATTCACTCGACTTCAAGTGAATTCCCGTGACTTCAAGTGAATTCACATTACTTCAGGTGAATTCGAGTGACTTTACTGACTTCAGGAGATTTCAAGAAAATTAAAATGAATTCACGCGACTTGAAGTGAATTCACGTGACTTTAAGTGACTTCAAGTGACTTCAAATGACTTCAGATACTTCAGGAGATTTAAGATATTTCAGGAGAATTCAGGAGATTTCAGTGCAAGTGTACACCTGATTTCACGAGTTGTCAACCCCTCGTATCTTTCTATCTGGTACTAAGTTTGTTATCGCTTCTCGTTATTACCAGGACTTTTAAACAAATTATTTAAACTCTGAAAAATAAACTATAACTCGTAACTTTTTTTTATTATTTATAGCTCGAGTAATATTTCAAGGTCTTGACGAAAAACATTTCTTTCGTCAAGTATGACATTTGAAACTTTTGGCACATAACACTCAGCCCTAATAATAATCTGACCTAAGTTGGTCCAGAAGTTTATACTCATTTTGAAGTGGAAAAGTTAGAGTTCGTAAATTTGTCGATTTCTAAACTTCTAAAAGAAGAAAATGAGGAAAATCTTCGCTCTTCTTTACCAGTTTAGTGTGGAGAGAAGGTCGTCTTTTTCAGACACGGAAACTGAGTTTTCTCTAGGGGGTGTCGGAGTGTCAAGTGCCTTAATAAATGAAAATTTTCATCCCGATCCTCGCCCAGGGTGGGTTACATTTACCGTATAGTACCAGGTCTCTCCATATATTCATGAAACATCTATGAATGCATATAGGAGATGCGGCCGCAGGCGAATATCCATTTCTCATACTCGATGTGCAAGATCAGCCGGAATCCGAAATTGAATTGCGACGTTTTTGAGCCAACCATCTGCACCTCGGCTGTTCGTTCCCTTGCCTCTAGTCTCTGAAAATTTCAAGTCAGTTTAAACTTCGTATACAGACTTTCTTAGCCTTTTCTTTTGGTCCTCCATACTCCAAACTACATACTCCATACTATACCGCCCTTCTCAGTGTTCGTTTTAGCTCGTCGTAAAATCCGGCCGTATTCCTGGCATGAGAAACGCGCGTTTCCTTCCGAGAAAATATGTCCTGGATTTATGTTGCGCTACAGTCGGGACACTGAAATTTAAAAATAGGATTATGAGAAACGAGCAGTGCACTTTGTTATTGGGCCGTCCCCTGTAATTTAACGGAGTGTCGCTGAATTTCTGTGTCGTTCGAGGAGTTCTTTGAAAAGAACTCGGCTTTTGAAGACTTCTAGCTATATGCAGTCGCTTTTTTAGTTTTTGCGAGGCTCTACTCTGTGAGTCTGCATCTTTCTACTTTACCAATTTTACAATACATCCGGTCCCTTTGGAGTTTAGTTTTTCAGTGTCTGAAACTTCCGAAAGGGTGTGAGCAGTTGTGCAATTAGAGCGTTCGAACATTTATTAGGTATTCTATTTCTGCACAGTTTTCCGTTTTGGAAAATTCAAGAAAAAGTCAGGATCTTCTTTGGAAATTGATCGAGTTTTAATATCTCGATTTCAAATTATTCAATTACAAGCTATTTCAAAATATCTTGGGTTATATACTTATCGTGATAACGAGACTCAATCGAGACGAGAAACTCGTCTAATCTTGTTTCTAGATCTCCAGATTGAAATTGGGTTGAAGTTTCAGACGTCTAGTCTGACGAAAATTTTTAATTTATTTTTTTTTTCCATTTTTTTGGATAAAGATTACCAAAAAGTTCCCAAAATAATTTTACGGGGTGGCCAAAGGATTAAATTTTTTCATTTCCCTGACATTTCCCTGACTTTTCCCTGACTTTTCCCTGACTTTCAGATGAATTTCCCTGACATAAGAGTATCAAAATGCGAACAAATTTTCAGAAAAAATACTGATGAAATTTTTCAAAAATTTCGTATAATATCACTTTACACCTTTTGAAATTTAAAATCACTTCAAACGACTTGAAATTGGTAAAAATCTCTCAAATTTATGACAACCTTGGAAATCTCTTAAAATTCATTGAAATTTCTTGAAATTCCTAGAAACATCTTAAAATTCGACGAAATCCCTTCAAATTTGTTAATATTTCATGAAAACCCTTAAATTTTCACTAATTGATTAAAAATTTTCTTTAAAATCATTTCAAATCCTTTAAATTACTCAAAAAACTTCAAAATCTTTTAAAATTCATAAAAATATCTCAAAATTTCCTACAATCCTTCTAAATTCCACAAAATCTATTTAAAATCTTTTGAAATATTTCAAAATTCCACGAAGAACTTTAATATCTCTTAGAATGCGTCAAAATCTCTTAAAATTATTGGAAACTTATTGAAATCCCTTAAAATTCGCTGAAATCTTTTGAAATTTCTAGAAATATCTTTAAATTTCTTAAAATTTAACTACATTTTTTAAAATCCTATGAAATGTCATAAATTCTTTAAAATCTATTAAAATTCCACGAAATCGTTTACAATATCACAAAATCTCTTACGAATCATAAAAATCTTGTGAAATCCTTTAAAATTCAATAAGGATATTTGAAATTCCCTAAAATACATTACAATCTCTAAATAAAAATTCTTGGAAACAAAAGCCTCACAAAATCCTTTAAAAATAAAAAATAATTTTTGAAATTTTTTTTAATTCCACGAAAAACTTTAAAATCTCTTAAAATATGTTAAGATCTCTTAAAATTCTTGAAAACATCTTGAAATTCCATAAAATTCTACAAAACTTTTATAAATCATAAAAATCTTGTGAGATTCTTCAAAATTTTAATCAAACCCCTTAAAATCACTGTTAAAAAAACAAAATTTCTTAAAATTCTTTAAAATTACACGAGAATATTTTATAATCCCTTAAAATTTCTTAAAATCCTTCATAATTCCATGAAAAACTGTTAAATCCTTTAAAATACGTAAAAATCTCTTAAAATTTTGTAAAGTTTCACAAAATCTTTTAAAAGTCATAAAAATCTCATGAAATCCTTTAAAATTCTACGATAAACATTAAAATCTCTTAAAATTACTTTAAAAAATCTAAATTTCTTAAAATTCTTACAAGCTTTTTAAAATCATTTAAACTTCCACAAGGAACTTTAAAATTCCTTAAAATTCTTTCAATTCCCTAAACTTTCTTAAAAATCTCTTAAAATTTCGTGAAGTCTTTTAAGATTCCACTAAAATTTTTTTAATATTATACAAATCTCTTGTAATTCCATTAAATTACTAGAAACCTCTTAAAATCTTTTAAAATTATGGAAAATCTCTTGAAATCATTAGAAACCCAAAGAATCTCAAAGAATGCCTGGAAATTCTTATTTATAATCCTTCGAAATCTTTGGAATGTTTTTAAAATCTGTTAAATAAACTATACAATTATACGCAATACGACAAAAATAACATAATTAGCATAAATGTCAATTTCTATTTTCCCTGACAACTACTTGCGTTTCCCTGACATTTCCCTGACTTTCCTGACAAATTTTTTTTTCCCTGACATTTTTCTGACTTCCATGACATGTGGCCACCCTGTTTTATTTTTATTTATTTACTAGTAGGAATTTATCCGGAGTTGTGCGGGTTTTTAAGAAATTTCAAGGGATTTTATAGAGATTTTAAGTGATTTTTCATTTTAGGGAAAATTTCAAGATATATCTTAAGAATGTTCCAGATATTTTTAGAAATTTCTATAGATTTCACAAGATTTCAAGACATTTCAAAGGCTTTTAGCAGATTTTAAGTGACTTTAAGGAATTTCAAGGGATTTCAAGAGATTTTAGTGATAAGGGATTATAAGGAATTTCCATGGATTTCAAAGGAATTCAGGAGAATTAAAAAATTTTCATAAGATTTCAAAACATTTTATTTAAGTGATTTTAAGAAATTTTAAGGAATTTATTCCAATGTGGAATAAATCAAATGAAATCCCATAAAATCCCTTAACATTACCTGAAATTCTTTAAAAACTTTTAAATCTTCTGTAAATGTCTTAAAATTGTTTAAAATATATAAAAATTCCTTGAAGTTCATTAAAATCTCTTGAAATATCTTCAAATCTCCTGAAATATCTTGAAATTTCTTTGAATTCCTTAAAATTGTTTAAAATCTTCTGCAAATTCCTCTAAATTCTCTAAAATTTCTCCTAGTAAATAAATAAAAATTTTGGGTTTTGGAATCAGTTTAAATTTTTTTGTTTTTTGTTATTATTTCAATAAATGTAAAACAAAACGTCAGACTAGACGTCTGAAACTTCAACCCAATCAGATTGAAATAGAATGTTACCAAGTTGAATGTTTTACTGTTGAATATAATTCTGAATACTTCAAATCTAATTTTGTTCAGTTTTGGGGGCTTGAGTTTGTAACTGTAAATATTTCGTATCTAATAAATAAATAATATATTTCAGATGCCGAAGTGGTTAAAAGAAGAGACATCAAACACATCCCTTTGCAAGAAAAGAGACACCTTGGGACACCTTTAGGCAGAATACAGATCCACAGTAAGAATACCAGAATGAGTCCATTTCCTACAAAATTTTATTTATAGCAATCGAAACTATTCCTTACAAGAAAAAGGAACACTCAGCTTTCAAACTGATTAATATCTACTCTCAAGAAGTATTGAATTTACATTCAAAAATAGGAATCCCTCCTAGATGATATTTGAACCCTGCATAGTTGGTTCTATTAATAATAGAGTGAGATTTGCTTTGCGGTGCATTTTGTTCGGTAGAAAATGCTCGAGGCATTTTCAACTCATCCGAATCGTTATTTTCTAATATTAGTTCGAAAAATAGTCAGTCATCGAAGATAGATTTTACGAGGACAGTGACAAGTAGTTTTTGTCCAAAATGAAATGCCACTCAGAAATTTAAAGACCGGCAATTTATTACAACTTTAAGAAATTGGAATTGTCAAACATTTTTTTTAAATAATCTTACTGATCATTAAATTAATTTGAGTAGTAGATAAAAGGCTATATTTAGCCGGAATATTTCGATGTTATAAATAAGAGATAAGAGTTTAATTTTTGTCTCGATCCGATAAATATCGAACCGGTAATATTGAAGTTAGATAATCATTCCAAAACAGAAACAGTTAAGATACGAGTTTGAAGTTGAAGATAAATGAGAGGAATTCAAGGTTTCGCTTTGGGGTGTTAGAAGAGAGTCAAGGCTAGTTACGTCAAGTAATTTGAACAGACTCAAACGAAGAGCAGTTTAACTAAAGTCATCTTGATAAGCGGTCGCCCGGAAGGTCGTTAAGATCGATCGTTTCGTTTTTGCAGTGACATCCGGTTTTTCGAAATGCTTTCAGGCATGAAATGCATACAGTCGAAAGACAGGTATAAAGGACGATAGCATCTGTAATTTTGCTCTTCGTTTCCTTCACTCGCTTGCGTAAAATAGGCATATCAGCGACAGGACCGTCTTTAACCTTCTCGAAGCCCTCAGGCATAACGCTCAGGGTCTGACTAGTCGGTGAGAAATGACGAAAAAATGCTAACAAATTACCAATCATTTCCATAATCGCTTTCAATTTGCCACTTTTTTAAAAAAACAAACAATTTATGTCTAGCTCAGGAAAATGGAAACTTCAGTTTTAAGGGTAGAAGGGATCTGCAAAACTCGATTGTTTTAGGCATTGAATTCTAAACCTTGATTTTGGTTAGTGAAAAGTTGGGGAATTTTTGAAGATATAGGTTTCGGTTATGCTCGCAGTTTAAAAATTTCTAACAACTAGCAGACCAAAACGTGCGCTACGCGCACGATTATTATTATTATCTTACTTCTTATAAGAAGTAAGATAAATAGTCATTCAAAAATCAATAAAATCTCGCTAATTCAAATTTAGAGAGCAGGTTTGAAACAACAATGTATGTTACATTTTTTTTAAGAGGAATTTTAAGAGATTTATAGGAATTGTAATGGATTTTAACGATTTTCAAGTGATTTTTTATATAAAATTCTAAAGATTTTTAGAATTTTTAAAAGACTTCGTAGAGGTTTTTAAAAGATTTCAAGAGGTTCCTAAGAGAGTTTAAGAAATCTTAATGAATTTTAAGGAATTTCGAAGGTTTTCGTGAAGTTTTAAGTGATTTGAAAAGGTTTCTGGGTGTTTTAAAAGATTTTAAGGGATTTTAAATCTTGTGAAGTTTCGAGGAATTTTAAGAGATTTCAAATGGTTTCAAAAACTTTTAAGGGACTTCAAAGAATTTTAAAAGAATTCAAAAAATTAAAAAATTTTTAAATTATCTTATGGAATTTTCAATAATTTTGTAAAATTTTATGAGATTTATAATAATTTTCAGGGATTTTCTGATTTTTAGAAGATTTTATAGAATTTTAAGGATTTCATGGAATTTAATGAGATTTATAATAATTTTAATAGATATTAAAGGACGTAAAGGGACTTTAAATGTTATCTTATAATTAAAAAAATTTCAAGTAATTTCTGGGAATTTTAAGAAGTTTTATGAGTTTTAGAATATTTTATGGGGTTTAAAGGATTTTAAAGTTTGGCAGGTAATTTTATTGCTTTCTCTAATTTTTAAAAGATTTTGTAGAATTTTTAAGAATTTCATGGAATTTGTAGAGATTTTTACGAGTTTTAATTTGGATTTCAAGACATTTACACCCAGAAAAAAGTTTATTTGATTCAAACAAACTTTTTTTCTGGGTGTATGATTTTAATCGTTTTTGTAAATTTTTAAGGGATTTCAAGATTTCAAGATGTTTTTGAGAGTTTTAAGAAATTTTTAAGAATTTTAAGGTATTTTGAAGATTTTTCTGAAATTTTTTTGCGCCATTAGTTTGTTTTTCTTCTTTCAACTTCAAGTCATTCAAAAGCCAATCAGGTTTGCAACAACAATGCATGCGAGATTTTCGAGATATTTTGTGACACCACTTTTTTAAGATAGGACTAGTAAATCAACACGCGCGCTAATCGCGCGATTATTTTGTATTTCTTCTTACAACTTCAAGTATCCCAGATTTTCAAGACATTTTGTGATACCATTTTTTTAGAGAGAAATTTCAAAAGATTTCTAAGAATTTTAAGGGATTTTGACGATTTTAAAGTAATTTTCACTAAATTCAAAAGAATTTTAGAATTTATAAATTATTTTGTAGAGTTTTAAGAGGGATTTCAGGATATTTCGTGGAATTTTAAAGAAATTCGTGCAATATTAAGAGATTTTAAAAAGAATTTTAAAGGATTTTAATGGATTTTGACTGTTGTAAAATTTGAAGTTTGAAGATATTTCAATGAATTTTAAAGGATTTGGAAGATTTTATGTGAAATTTTAAGATATTTGAAATAGTTTCTAGAGTTTTTAGGGAATTAAAAAATTTTCGTGGAATTTTCAGAGATTTTAACGTATCCTAAGGAATTTGGACTATTTTTAAATGATTTTAAGAGAATTTAAGGGATTTTTATGATTTATAAAGGATTTTGTGAAATACGTAATAAATTTGATGAAATTTCTAATAATTTTAATGAATAAATTTTAATGAATATAAAGGGAATATTATCGTAGAATTTTAAGGAATTTACAAAAATTTCTACGAATTTTAAGAGATATTCACGAATTTTAATGAACTTCAAGAGAATTTTTTAACTTTTAAAATACTGTATGGATTTTCAAGGATTTTAAAGTTTGTCCGGTAATTTTACAGAGGAATTTCAAAAAATTTTTATGAATCAAGAGATTTCATAGAATTTAAAAGAATTTTAAAAGTTATCGTCAAATTTTTAGGGATTTCAAGAAGTTTTTCTGATTTTTAGAAGATTTTGTGGATTTTTAAGGATTTCATGAAATTTTAATGCATTTTAAAGAATTTAAAATAATTTAAGAGTTTTTGATGAGTTTTATTAAAAATTTGTGAAATTTAAAAGGTTTTCATGGCATTTTATGAGATTTCTTATAATTTTAATGAATTTGAAGATATTTTGATGATTTTTAAAAATTTTTTTAGAATTTTGAAGGATTTCTAAGAATTTTTAGATATTTTCACAAATTTTAACGAATTTCAAGAGGTTTATAAGAATAGAGATTTTAACGAATTTTGAAGGATTTCGAAATATTTTGTACAGTTTTAAAAGATCAGCAAATCAACATGTACGCTATTTTTTTTTTTTTTTTTTTTTTTTTTTTTTTTTTTTTTTTTTTTTTTGTTACAATTTCAAGTCATTCAAAAGCCAATCAGGTTTGCAGCAACAATGTATGCGAGATTTTCGAGACATTTCGTGAAACCATTTTTTTAAGATAGGATTCTTCTTTCAACTTCAAGTCATTCAAAAGCCAATCAGGTTTGCAACAACAATGTATGCGAGATTTTCGAGATATATCGTGACAACACTTTTTTAAGATAGGATAAAGCACTTGGTGTAAAAAAAATGTTATTAAAAGTATTATTGTCACATGTAAGAGAAGATAAAGTAAACGTTACTTTCATTATTCTGCACTCGTTGCCAGATTATCGGCAGATGGTATAAAAGCTTTTCTAGATTTCATACACCAAACTACATCCGCCGTTTTATATCCCATTGTTGTTACCTTTTTATGGTCCCCTGACCTTCGCGTCGTGAAAATGCAAGTTCATTCGTGCGTGGCCCTGTTTGTATTACTGCTATTGCGGCAACCGATTTTCCGAAATGCCAGCGATCCCTGCAAGATCTTTACGATCGCTTCACGATTTTCCATAGTGTTCATAGTTAATACTATATACAAAGGAATAGAAAGGTGTGTGAAGCTGTTTAAACCTATCGAGTATCCACCCATCATCCGCCTTTTCATGCATATTCCAGTATTCAGTATTGTATTCATTTTAAAGAAATAGGTTTACAACAGTCATTAAAAAATGAATTATTGATGAAAGGAATCTTTTATTTACCATAAAGATAATTCAATGGTTTTCTTTGAATTTAAACAACGTTGAGTTCGCGCAAGCTTGAGGTTCTATCTTGGTTGTTTTATTTATTTATGATTATTGAATATTCCTATCTTAAAAAAGTGATGTTACCAATATATCGAACACATTGTTGTCGAAAACCTGATTGGTTTAGAAACTGTGCGAATTGTGTGAATGTATCGAATTTGAAAACAATCTTCAGGCTATTTTCGTTCTCAAAAATATTATTGAGACAGAGAATATGAATTTTACAAGATTTATTGAAATTTTAGAAATATTAAAGGATTTCACGGTATTTCAAGGAATTTTGTGAAATTTATTCTGATATACACAAATTTTGAGGGATTTTACCAGTTATTGGGGTTTTATAGAATCTAAAGAAATTTAAAGAATTTAAAAATCTAATACAGAATTTTCATTGTATTTTCAGGTAACTGAAAGCATTTAACTAGATTTCATGGGATTTTAAATAATTTTAAAGGATTTACCGATATTTTGTGTAATTTTAAGTAATTTTAAAAACTTTAAAGCTGTTTCAAGGAATTTCAGGAAGTTTCATTGAATTTTCAGATATTTTAAGGGATATTAAATAGTTTTAAGGACTTTTAATGGATAGATATGTTGTGGAATTTTAAGTGATTTTAAAAACTTTTAAGGTATTTGAAGGAATTTCACAAAATTTCATTGGATTTTTAGATATTTTGAGGGTTTTAATGGGATTTAATGGGACTTTGAATAATTTTAAAGAATTTAAAAGTATTTTACAAATTTATTGAGATTCCTAAAACTAGACTAGGAATTACAAGTTTTTATATTTCAAAAATTAAAAATTCTGAATTATTTTGCATACTTTTGAAATCCCTTAATTTTTCCAATCCCACTGTTTTTGGGAAAAATTATGAGATTTTAAAGGATTATAAAGTAATTTTAAGGAATTCGACTATATATTTTGTGGAATTTTAAGTAATTTGAGAAACTTTTGGACATTTTACAAAATTTCATTGAATTTTAAGGTATTTTAAGAGATTTAATGAGATTTCATGGAATCTTTAAAAGGGCTTTACGAAATTTATTGAAATTTTAGAAATATTAAGTGATTTCACGGTATTTCGAGGAATTTTATGAAATTTTAATGGATTTTACGAAATTGCATGAAATTTTAAGTAATTTTCAGAGATTTTACAATGACTTAAGGGATTTCAAGGGATTTACGAGATTTCATTGGATTTTCAGGAATTTCAAGGGATTAAATGGTATTTTGGGAGATTCTAAGTAATTTTAAGCAACTTTAAGATATTTTATGAGATATTAAGTAATTTTAAGAACATTTACTTCCAGAAATTTTAAAGAATTTGGTGAAATTATATTCGATTTTCAAGAATTTTGAAGAATTTAACGAAATTTCATGGAATTTTGAGTTATTTTAAGTAATTTTAAGGAATTTCACCAGATTTTGAAGGATGTTAAAGGGATTTTAAGATATTGTATGGGAATTCTACGAGATTTCATAAGATTATCAGGAATTTTAAGGAATTTCATGAAATTTCATAGGATTTTAAATAACTTTAAGAGATTTGTCCACATTTTATGAAATTTTAAGTAATTCTAAGGGATTTTACGATGTTTTATGGGATATTAAGTAATGTTAAGTAATTTTAAGAAATATCAGGTGAATTTACGAAATTTAAAGGAGTTTCACCAAATTTTGAAGTATAATAAAGGCATTTTAAAGAATTTTATAAAACTCATGAAGATTCCTGAAATTAGATTAGATTAGAGAATTAAAAATTCTCAATTATTTTTTCTACTAGGAAAAGGTGTGCAAAAACGAGAAACTAATCACGCGCAGAGCGCGCGGATCATAATTGCTAGTTATTTTATAAATCAGGGTGTCTAGTAATCAGGGAATTGGAAATTTTCCGGGTTGTTCCCGATTTTCTCTCGGAATTATTAGAAATTTCTTAGAATCCGTTAATTTATCCCAAAATTATTGAAAATATTTTTAAACTCACTGTTTCATGTTAAATCCCTTAAAAGTTTTGATAATCCGTAGAAATTCTTCAAGATCCTCTAAAATCTTTTGAAATAATACTTTGAAATATTTTGTAATACCTTCTAATCTCTTGAAATCTTTTTTAATTTTTGGAAACACTTTTAATCCCAAAAAATAGCTAAAATTCCTGTTTAATCCCTCGCAATCTTTTTGAACTCACGATTTCCCATTAAATCCATTAAATCCAAATTCGGAGAAATCTTTCAATATCTTTTTAGAAACTACTTAAAATCCTGTAAAATCCCTGAAATTTATTTTTAATATTCTTGGATATCCCCTAAAATTTTTTGAGATTCCTTCAAACTCCATAAAATCTATTGATTTTTATGTGTAATATCTTAAAATTCTTGCCCTTTAAAATTGAATCAGTAGTCAAATTCCTCTGATTCTCAGTGACATTTCACTGACTTCCATTCGATTTTTCACTGTTTGAAATCTATAAATTCTATTAAAATTCAAAAATGTATTTCAATTTCCATTAAGTCCCAATAAATTTCATTTTGAAATTTTCCACATTATATGTTGTTTTGAAGAAATTATCCGCATCAAAACCATAAAAGCACTTTTTATTTTGTGCATTTATTATCGAACGTTGGAGTCTAATTGCGATTTAACGAGGCTCGTAAGTGATTTACGTAGGTGTGCCTTATATGTAATTTCACAGATTGTGAATTCGATCTCACGCACATACTTTCTCGCACAGTAGCAGAAAAATATCATGTATATTATTAATATATGCGCGTTGTGGATATACCTGTCTTTTCTCATCTCACATGTGCAATCGAGCGAATTCTAAATTGTAGAATGTGCAGATGTGTGACAATATTTGTCGAGACCAAAACAAATATACGGCGCTATTTACTTAGGAACAGCCTGGCGCATACGATATACTTGCAAAATATAGTGTGTATAGCGGCGGCACACCTATCGGCGCTTTGAAAGAAATTTGCAATGTCAATGTCTATCGGAGATCGAGAAAAATGTTTTTATAATTTTATTTTTCAGTCGAAAAATGCCTGGTTACAATAACCTTAAGTTTGGTTAAATATCTTACAATATATTCTGATTCCGCGAATCTTTGGTCCTTTAATCAATTAATTAAAGAAGATCAAATTTTACTAAATTTTTCCCATTAAAGTTTCTTCGAAATTTCTTAAAATTCTTTAAAACACTTTAAATCTTTTTAAATCGTTTTAAATCGCCTGCAATTCTTTAAAATCATTAAAATGTCTTGCAATTTTTATGAAACTTCTTGAAAATCTTAAAACTTAAAATACTTAACAAAATTCCTTGAAATTACTTTAAATCACTTAAAGTATCTTGAAATCTCTTTAAATCATTAACCTATTGATTTTTCTACCTTCATCGGTTCCTACGGGGGACAAATGTCCCCCATTTGGATTCCCTGTACACAAAATTTTCCTCCCATCGAAAAGATATTTTAATATACACCATTCTCTTCGTTTTTTAATGACAAAGAGAATGGTCTATATAAAATTTCTTTTTATTGAAGTTAAGATGTTGAAAACAATGTTTAAATATACTCGAAAATTAAGCATATTTACTCATGGAGCATATGAAATGAATTTCGCGTGGGGGACATTTGTCCCCCGTAGGAGCCGTATAGGGTTAAAAGTGTTTTGAAATCTTACAAAAATCCTGAAATTCTTTTGAAATCTATTTCTCACCTATTTTTATTTAAAAAATTATCTTTTCATTTTGTTTTAATGACAACACAGTTTTTTAAAATAAATTGCAATAAATTCAGGGTGGCCACATGTCAGGGAAGTCAGGGAAGTCAGGGAAATGTCAGGAAAAAAAAAGTTTGTCAGCGAAGTCAGGGAAATGTCAGGGAAATGCGAGTAGTTGTCAGGGAAAATAGAAATTGACATTTATGCTAACTGCGTTATTTTTGTCGTATTACATAAATAATTTTTATAGTTTATTTAACAAATTTTAGAAACTATCTAAGGATTTTGAAGGATTATAAATAATTTCCAGGTATTCTTTCAGATTTTCTAGGCTTCTAATGATTTCAAGACATTTTCAATAATTTTAAAGAATTTTAAGAGGTTTCTAGGAATTTAAAGTGATTATAAGAGATTTGTATAATATTTAAAAGATTTAGTTGAATTTTAAAGAACTTCATGACGTTTTAAGAGATTTTTAAGGAAGTTTAGGGAATTCAAAGAATTTTAAGGAATTTTAAAGTTCCTTGAGGAATTTTAAAAGACTTCACGAGATTTTTATGATTTTTTAAAGATTAGGTGGAATTTTTAAAATTTTTCCAAAATTTTAAAAGATTGTTACGTATTCTAAGGGATTTTAAAGTTTTTCTTGGAATTATAAAGGATTTTAAGAAACTTGTAAGATTTTAAAGAGATTTTAAGGGATTATAAATATTCCCGTGGAATTTAAAAAGATTTTAAAAGGTTTGTAAGAATTTTAAGAAATTTCGATTATTTTGAAGTTTTTTTTTAAGGAATTTAAATTTTCTTCATGGAATTTTAAAGAATTTCTCAAAATTTTTATGATTTATAAAAGATTTTGTAGAAGTTTACGGAATTTCAAGAGGTTTTCAAGAATTTTAAGAGATCTTTACGTATTTTAAGGGATTTTAAAGTTTTTCGTGGAATTCTAAAGGATTTTAAGAAGCTTGTAAAAACTTTAAGTTTAAAACTTTAAGTCATTTTTGATTCTTAAAAGATTTTATGAGATTTTTTATTTCAAGAGTTTTTTTTAGAGGCAGTGGAATTTTAAGAAATTTAAAGATGTTTCTAGGATTTTAAAAATATTTCAACAAATTTTGAAGAATTTTAATAGGTAAGGGATTTCAATAGATTTCCAATAGTTTTAAGAAATTTTAATGTATTTTAAAGGGTTTTAAAATTCCTCGTGGAATTAAAAAATTTTTCAAGAAATTCTGAAAGTATTTTATGAAATTTTAAAGGATTACAAGAAATTTTAAGATTTAAGAGATTTTTAGGAATTTGAAAAGATTTTGAAGTTTCTGGTGGAATTTAAAGTATTTCAAATGATTTTGATGAATTGTAAAAAGAGTAGTGAAAATTGAAGGAATTCCATGAAATATTAATAAATTTTACAGAATTTCGTGGAATTCTAAGACATTTCTAAGAAATTCAAGAAACTTCAATGAATTTTAAGATATTTCCAAGGTTATAAATTTTAGAGATTTGTACGAATTTAAAGTGATTTTAAGTGATTTTACATTTCAAAAGATTTAAAGTGATATTATACGAAATTTTTGAAAAATTTCAATATTATTATTATTGAAAATTCGTACGCATTTTTAATATACTTTTATTAGGGAAATTTGTCTGAAAGTCAGGGAAAAGTCAGGGAAATGTCAGGGAAATTGAAAAAGTGGATCTTGTGGCCACCCTGTAAATCTTATATTAATAAGCGTGAAAAATGCGGAAATTGTCCGATAATTTCGTGGGGAAAATTTAGTATAAAGTGAAAATATAACCTTTCGCTAAAGTAATAAAAAACATAAGTAAAAGTGAAGTTTGCTATCGATAGGTAAACATTAATTGCAGTGTGCAAAATTTTTCAGTGACATTTAGCTAACCTCATTCTGTCGCAAGAAACAGACCTTTTCTACTGCAGTTTGTTTCGCATAAATGAGACTGCGTTTGTTTAGCGCGTGAGAGCATGAACTTGCGAGATTGTATACATATAAATACGTTAGGGTACATCTATAGGTAAATATGTTATGTATATATAAATACATAAACAACGAAATCATCGCATCTACACATGGCAATTGCGATTTATTATCATCATGCTGTTATAGACACGATAACAATCAGTGCGATCGCTGGGCGCGGTGAAAGGTATAATCGATCGCAGTGTCGATAATAATCGCCGATAATGATGTTAACAATTATTAATGTTATTACCTTATTCTCATCTACTAACCTCATCGATTGTCCAACATGATGAGCTTCTAGTAGCTGAGCAAATTACATTATCAGTAGCGAAATATATTTAGCTTTTTTTATCGTTACTCTCTAAATCTGAATTAGTGAAAAGTCGGTCACTAATTTACTTTAGTGAAAAATTCTACTAATTGTTAGTCATTTTATGACTAAAACTTTAGTGAAAAGTTCAAAACTACTAAATGAAATAATGACATACACTCTCTAAACTTAAATCAGTGAAATTTCGCTGATTCCCAGTCAAATTTCACTGATTTTCAGTGACTCTTTTCTCACGATTTTAATTAGTGAAAAATCTACTGGAAATCAGTGAAATGTCACTAAAAATCAGTTAATTTCCACTGATTCAATTTTAGAGATCAACTAATAATTAGTAAAAATTTTCACTAAAATAAATTAGTGACCGACTTTTCACTAATTCAGATTTAGAGAGTATTTATTATTTTGATTGCTATTCAGCAAATTGGCACACCGTGCAATTATTTACACCACTATTTCTAAATGAAATCACTTTTTTTATTAAATCAGGATATGACCGGGAATTTGAGTCAAGTCTGAAATTTTCCGACTGATTCTTAAATGCAAATTGAAGTTGTTCCAAAGAATAATTCAAAGAAACAATAATTTCAATCTCAAATACTCAAAATTGTTGAATTTTGAACCTGAAATCATTGAAATTTGTCCAAGTTTCAAAAATATATGTACCGGAAGTTTTGCTTCAACTAAAAATGAAAATAGGCATTACAAGTTTCTGTTGTACAGAATTATTATCATTGCAAATGAATCAATACAGGGTATTGCATTTTTGCAATTGATTATTATTGTTAATTAATTAATTAATTAATTATTATTATTGTTAATTAATTATTATTAATTATTATTGTTAATTAATTATTATTATTATTTATTATTGCAAATGAATCAAACACTGTTTCTAATTTAAAATGCAATCAATACAAAATTGCAAAAATTATGAAATGGAAAATAGTTACTTTTGGACTTAGATCAAGTCGAAAGACTCAAATTAAAAATGAAAAAAGTTTGAATTCTTCAACATTAAGTTGTAAAACTTTTTATCTTTGTTCGGTGCTTGAATTCGCAGTGGAAATATTTTTGTCTTTATTTTCTTCTTACAACTTATAAATTTGAAAAATGGAACAAAGAATTTAATAAAATATCAGCATTAATAAAAAAAGAACAGAAGTGAGGAGGGTAAAATTCGAGATTTGAAGTCACCAGATGCAATAACATTGCGGGCGTTTCGGTTCAGATACGACAGTAGTAAAAGTGATCGTTTCGCGTAGTAGAAGAAATTTTATGTGGTCAGACGTAGTGAAAGGAAATACAATCGATTGCTCTTTTCCGCGGAAATAAATGTATCCCACCGCGTAAACTTCTGTTTTACTGCATTAAAATTATGTAAACAAGCTTCTTGTTTTTCCACATTTCTATCTATTATATGATCATTCTTTTCACTATATGAGTTATTTAAAAAAAGAATGTTTAACATTTTTTAGTCGAATACACGAAGCAAAAAGAGACTTATATGTTTATAAAGTTTTCTAACTTTTTTTTGATCCCTTGTAACTTTGGACTGGATTATCGTGTCGGCATGTTTTTTTTTTAAATTTATGTAATGATAGCTAGATTAACATAGGCATACTAAAATTTTCATATGCTAAATATAGAAAAAAATATCCATGAAAAACCATAAAAACCATTAAATTTTTTTTTTGATTCACCATAACTTTTGACAGGATTAACGTATCTAGATGTTTTTTTTTTTAAATGCATGTAATAATACCTAGATTAACATACACATATAAAATTTTCATTTGCGAAATACATTTGAGGATAACGATGAAAATATTACATTTAAGCTTTTTTTTTTTTTTTTACTAATATTTGATATTTCAGTTATTTTTTGCATTAAAAATATTAGAATTGATGAAAAATCTGTAAAAATATATTTTCTACTTCAAATTTAGTTATGTATAAATCATATATTATCTTTTATAAGTAATTGTTGTAATGAATTGAAAAAAAATTAAACTTCTTATATTTTTCAATCTCTATACTTATGTCAGTGTATTTTAAAGCGTTAATTACTGATATAGTCATGAAAATATCCACAAATGTAATTTTAAAATTAAAAAAATAAAGAAAAATGTATTTTTATTCTAATACGCAAAGTAAAAAGAGACTTATATGTTTGTAAGTTTTTTTTAATTTAACTTATTTTTTAAAATGAAAATACAACCAAATACAGTCAATTAAATGAAAAAATAATCTAATATTTTAAATTTCAATCATAAACTCACAATTTTCTTAAACAATTTAAATATCTAACTAAAAGAAACATTTTTTACAACTATTGCTATAAAAATA
Organism: Synergus itoensis; assembly: GCA_904066005.1. Taxonomy (NCBI): domain Eukaryota; kingdom Metazoa; phylum Arthropoda; class Insecta; order Hymenoptera; family Cynipidae; genus Synergus; species Synergus itoensis. The sequence continues at coordinate 12,455 of CAJFCP010025893.1, read as the reverse complement.
CAATCAAATATAATTTTAAATGTTAAAGATTAAACTTAGAAAAGAAATATTGTTAGCTGAGACATGTTGACTATAAACTTCTCTTTTCCTTTGCCTTCTTGTTAAAGAGTTCAGTAATCGTATTTTTAAGTTCCATTTCACTAAAAATTAAAAAAATTAAAAAATTAAAAAAAATAAAAGTCGAATACGCTATAACTAAAAGATAAAAAATAAGAATTAATTATTAATTATAAAATATAATAATTATACATTAATTAAATGTTTAAGTATTAAATTAATGAGAAAAAGTATTAATTAATTGAGAAAAAATGTTTAATTAGCGTATTCGACAGTTGTCGAAGTATCAAAGTTAATATATTAAAATATTATAAAGGGAAATGGTCAAGGTAATAGAAATCATTTAATGAAATTGAAATTTTTAATGGAAATC
>CAJFCP010025893.1:0-11925 GCA_904066005.1 Synergus itoensis | reverse complement strand
ATAATTAATAATTATACATTAATTAAATGTTTAAGTATTAAATTAATGAGAAAAAGTATTAATTAATTGAGAAAAAATGTTTAATTAGCGTATTCGACAGTTGTCGAAGTATCAAAGTTAATATATTAAAATATTATAAAGGGAAATGGTCAAGGTAATAGAAATCATTTAATGAAATTGAAATTTTTAATGGAAATCATTGTAGATATCTCGAAACTGTCGAATACGCTAATTAAACATTTTTTCTCAAATAATTAATACTTTTTCTCATTAATTTAATACTTAAACATTTAATTAATGTATAATTATTATATTTTATAATTAATAATTAATTCTTATTTTTTATCTTTTAGTTATAGTGTATTCGACTTTTATTTAAAAAATTTTTTTTTTTAAATATTCTATCCTATTCTCATTCTATTCTATCCTATTCGTTCGCTTTGAAAAAATTCTACTGCCTTATACTTTTCGCGGCTTAAAGTTCATTGCACTTTACTGCGGAAAATAAAAAGAAGTGGATAATAGTTCAGATCTTGTCAGCTTATCTACAACTCTCGTTTCGCAGAGTTTACGGGCAAAATTTAACCAAACCATAAACTTTCAGTTTATCTAACGTCTGATCAGCTTATTTTCTTCAAGGTGGGTAAATATTGTTAAAGTGAAGCATGACCTGCTCGTGTTAGAACAGAACAGATGCATTTTAAAAGTTTCTCATTCTTGTCCTGATAAACATCAGGGTTTGAAAGTTTTTCTCGAGTTTTTGTACTCATCATTTTCTTAAATATGCTAAGAAGCTAAAGAACGAAACTAGACTGAATTATTTACGGATATTTTGTCTAAAAAGGGTTCGTGTCCGTACTAAATCGACAAAATTCCTCAATTTTTATATACAATATACATTTCCGAAATTTTAATGGCTTGAGCCCAAAAATCGATTTGGCAAGGACACAAAAATGCTTTTATACGTATGTATATGCCTTTATACGTATCGTAAACATTTGTATTGGAAGTTAAGTTTAGTGATCGTAAAATGACAAACATAAGAATGAAATGCCAGAAAGGATTGAAAAATGTCCTCGAAATAAAATCAGATTGAATACAATTTTTCCGTGTTCTTGGCGGAGACACAGAAAGTAGTACAAACCTAAGAGTTTATGTGAAATCTCAACTTTTTGCAACGAAAGTAAAGCTCGGATAATCCCGCAGTCGATCTCGCAAATGCATCTTGGATGTCGTAATAACATCGGTTGTATTTTCGCCGGAAGGAGTGAACGTGTTCCGAATCTCTGTACAGCAAGAGAGACGTAATCCTATGATGGCCGAGTGGGTTTGTCCCTTTTTAAGCTTGTTCAATTTAACTTCCATTAAGCTAAGAAAATGGTCATAAAATACGGATTTGGGATGGGGCGGAAAGTAAGTTCGAAAAATATACGGGAAAAAGGAGAGAACCGCCGTGGAAGATTCAAGATTGGAATTCCTGCTGAAAAGTCCGCGTTATGAGAATTTATTTAACTCCCTGTTAATTTCTCGGAGATGGGACGATTCTTTTATTAGTTTCATGTGCGAAATACAGGGATTTTACCACAGTTTTAGAATACAAATATATGTATATGTATATTGTATTATTGCAAAAAGTTGCAATACATGTGACAGTTTTACTGTTTAAGTTTATCTTTCGGTGCATATTTTTTTTGACACTTCAAGCAATACTTCACTTAACAACAAGACCGCACTGTGTTATTTGCGAAATCATTTTCGCAACGTTGTTTTCACGCGCTGACGCGAGAAATTTATCGATGCATAAGTTGCGTGTAGTGAGTATTATATCGACCATATAATCGAAGGAACATAATCCTTGCGACTAAAAATGAATGATCCACATCATCTTCACTGAGAAATGAAGTTATAACCGAGCAATAACAATTCTTCTCATGAACCACCAATAAAGATTCAAGTGATTGGAGTTTACACCGCTAAAATTGTTTGCATTTTATCAAAATATTTGCAAATATTTCAGATAGATTTTTAATTTATCAAAATTTTTATTTTACCGAAATGTATATATGGCCGAATATCAATTTTCTCTAAAATTTATGTTATTAGAATGATTAATTTACCTAATTTTTATTTCACCGAATAACAATTTACCCTAATCTCTATTTCTCCAAATTCGGAGAAATAGAAATCCTATCTTAAAAAAATGGTGTCACGAAATGTCTCGAAAATCTCGCATACATTGTTGTTGCAAACCTGATTGGCTTTTGAATGACTTGAAATTGTAACAAGGAAAAAAAAATCATAGCACACCATGTTGATTTGCTGGTCTCTTAAAATTTTACAAAACATTTCAAAATCCTTCAAAATTCGTTAAAATCTCTTAAAATATTCTTTGAAATTCCTTAAAATTATAAGAAATCTCATAAAAGCCTTTAAAATTTCACAAATTTTTAATAAAACTCATCAAAAACTCTTAAATTTTTTTTAAATGCCTTAAAATCCCTTAAAATTTCGTGAAATTCTTAAAAATACACAAAATCTTTTAAAAATCAGAGAAACCTCTTGAAATCCCTAAAAATTTGACGATAACTTTCAAAATTCTTTTAAATTCTACGAAATCTCTTAAGTCATAAAAATCTTTTGAAATCCCGCAGTAAAATTACCTGACAAAACTTTAAAATCCTTCAAAATCCATACAATATTTTAAAAGTTAAAAAAATCTCCTGAAATTCATTAAAATTCGTAGAAATTTTTGGAAATTCCTTGAAATTCTACGATAATATTCCCTTTATAGTCAAAATTCTTTACGATACGTTAAAATCTCTGAAAGTTCCTCGAAAAATTTTTTAATTCCTTAAAACCCTAGAAATTGTTTTAAATTTCTTAAAATTTCACACAAAACCTTCCAAATCCCTTAAAATTCGTTGAAATATCTTAAAATATTCTTAGAAACCTCTTTAAATTCATTAAAATTTGTGAAAATATCTACAAATTCTTAGAAATCCTCAAGAAATTCTACGAAATCCTTAAAAATTCTACAAAATTTTTAAAAATCAGCAAAATATCTTGAAATTCCTTAAAATTATAAGAAATCTCATAAAATACCATAAAGACCTTTAAAATTTCACAAATTTTTAATAAAACTCATCAAAAACTCTTAAATTTTTTTTAAATGCCTTAAAATTCTTTAAAATTTCATGAAATCCTTAAAAATCCACAAGATCTTTTAAAAATCAGAAAAACCTCTTGAAATCCCTAAAAATTTGACGATAACTTTAAAAATTCTTTTAAATTCTACGAAATCTCTTGAGTCATAAAAATCTTTTGAAATCCCTCAGTAAAATTACTGGACAAACTTTAAAATCCTTCAAAATTCATACAGTATTTTAAAAGTTAAAAAAATCTCCTAAAATTCATTAAAATTCGTGAAAATCTCTTATAATTCGTAGAAATTTTTGGAAATTCCTTAAAATTCTACGATAATATTCCCTTTATCATCAAAAAATTCCTTACGATATGTTAAAATCTCTGGAAATTCCACGAAAAATTTTTTAATTCCTTAAAACCCAAGAAACTGTTTCAAATCTCTTAAAATTTCACACAAAACCTTCCAAATCTCTTAAAATTCGTTGAAATATCTTAAAATTTCTCAAAATTTTACAACACTAGCAATTATGATCGTTTCTCGTTTTTGCACACCTTTTGTTAGTAGAAAAAATAATTGAGAATTTTTAATCCTTGAAATATAAAATCTCGTGATTCTTTATCTAATTTCAGGAATCTTCATGAATTTTATAAAATTCCTTAAAATGCCTTAATTATTCTTCAAAATTTGGTGAAATTCCTTTAAATTTCGTAAATTCACTTCATATTTCTTAAAATTACTTAAAATTACTTAATATTTCATAAAACATCGTAAAATCTCTTAGAATTATTTAAAATTCCATAAAATATGGACAATTCTCTTAAAATTATTTTAAATCCTATGAAATTTCATGAAATCCCTTAAAATTCCTGACTATCCCATGAAATCTCGTAAAATTCCCATACAATATCTTAAAATCCCTTTAACATCCTTCAAAATCTGGTGAAATTCCTTAAAATTACTCAAAATCTCATAAAGTCTCATTATATATCTTAAAATTACTAAAAATTCCATGAAATATCGTTAAATTCTTTAAAATTCTTGAAAATCCAATATAATCTCACCAAATCCTTTAAAATTTCTGGAGATAAATGTTTTTAAAATTACTTAATATCTCATAAAATATCTTAAAATTGCTTAAAATTACTTAGATTCTCCCAAATTATCATCAAATCCCATAAAATTACTTAAAATCCCTTGACATATCCCTTGAAACTCCTGAAAATTCAATGAAATCTCGTAAATCCCTTGAAATCCCTTAAGTTGTTAAAATAACTTAATATCCTATGAAACATTGTAAAATCTCTGAAAATTACTTAAAATTTCATGCAATTTCATAAAATCCTTTAAAATTTCATAAAATTCCTCGAAACCACCATGAAATCACTTAATATTTCTAAAATCTCAATAAATTTCGTAAAGCCCTTTTAAATTCCTTAAAATTATTCAAAGTCCCATTAAATCCCATTAAAACCCTCAAAATATCTAAAAATCCAATGAAATTTTGTGAAATCCCTTCAAATACCTTAAAAGATTTTTAGATTCTTTAAATTACTTTAGATTCTATAAAACCCCAACAACTGGTAAAATCCTTTAAAGTTTCTGTAAATCAGAATAAATTTCATAAAATTCCTTGATATACCGTGAAATCCTTTAATATTTCTAAAATTTCAATAAATTTTGTGAAATTGATATTCTCTGTCTTAATAATATTTTTGACAACGAAAATAGTCTGAAGATTGTTTTCAAATTCGATACATTCACACAATTCGCGCGGTTTCTAAAACCAAAATCAGGTTTTCGACAACAATGTGTTCGATATATTGGTAACATCACTTTTTCAAGATAGGATTCGAAATCCATTAAAATCTTTTAAAATTCTTTAAAAAATCTCTTAAAATTGCACGAATTCCTTTAAAATTCCACGAAATATCCTGAAATTCCCTAAAATTCTACGAAATCATTAAGAAATTCTAAAATTCTTTTGAATTTAGTCAAAATTACTTGAAAATCCTAAAAATCTCTTAAAATTCTTCGAAACCTTTTGAAATTCCTTTCTAAAAAAAAGGTGTCACAAAATGTCTTGAAAATCTGGGATACATTATTGTTGCAAATCTAATTGGGCTTTAAATGACTTGAAGTTGTAAGAAGGAATACAAAATAATCGCGCGCTTAGCGCGCGTGTTGGTTTACTATAGTAAGGGTAAATTGATATTCGGTGAAATAAAGGAAAATTGATATTCGGTTATATAAACCTTTCGGTAAAATAAAAATGATAAAATTGAATTTGGGGAATATTGATGCGCCCCTTTATTTGAATAAAGTGATTTTACTATTCAAACTATTTAAAATGCGGGACTTTGGCGTTTCTCGAGTTTTATTGTTATGTCTGTGAAACTTAGGGTAAACGAGCAACACGTTTGCTAAAACGTGTGTGCCATAGGTATTGGCTATAGGTGGTCGCCAAACACGTGCTGCAGACATTTAAGCACTGTTTGCGAGACTGCATTTTCACACGTAAACTGCGGCCAAACTCGTAGATATCATCCCCATATTCCCCACAGGAGTTTAGTTAAACTTTGCACAGTTCTATTTCCCTTTTGCTACTTCGAAACGATCAGGATCCAACTTCCTTAACCCCATTCGATTTCTTTTTTTTTTCTCTCTATTAAAATTTGATCATTCTATTGCCATAGTTTTTAGTTTTTCAAATGAGCGGCTGATTATTTTTCAGAGCAAAAAAGGAACAAGAGAACCAATCAGCGATCGTATTGGCGTTCCGTTTTTGCTTTTAGGATTTTAATTTGAATTTTTTCCACTTTTTGTATTCAGCCTTTGAAATGTAGATTCAATTTAAGAAGAAACGTGAATTACTTTCGTAAAGATTTTCAGAGATTTGCAACTAGTTCACTTTAATTAGTGTTGGAAGTAGACTTGATATTTTTCGTAATTAATTAAAGTTGATGAGAAAGAAGCAGAGACTCAGGCATATTTGAGAGTTTATTCTTTTCAACGTTGATGGTTCCTCATTTTCACATTAATCTTCCTTCTAACGAGTTCCCAAACATTTCATTAAAACTTCCTGAAATATTCATTTATTTCAAGTTGTAGGAATTGTAACGATCTAACGATGCTAATTTCAGTTTTAAAACTTTGACAGCGGACTTCCTTTTAAATGAGAAGACATACAATTTTTCCTCTCTTGTTTGCTTGATTCAATATTCCATGTAAAATATGGATGAATATTCAAATTTTAATAAACAATTTTAGAAGCTTGTGTATCGTTATAGCAGAACATTATACTACTGCAATTTTGTTTATATTTGTCAGTTACACGTTTTAATGATGGAATGAAAAGATTTTTATCAGAAACGTCATATTACGGTTTTTATGGTGAAAATGGACATAAAGAGACGACGTGAGGTACAATAAAATTTTCAAGCAATCCATTTCGTGACTTTTGATATGCAGCAGCAGGCACACCATCATTTTCGCAAATACTCGTTCGTGGCAAATTACATTTTCTGGAGGGATGTGTTCTGACATTAAAGTGACATCAGTTTCGCTCCGATGATTTTCCATTCCGATACCACCCGTCAACTCGACATGACGATTGATGTGCGGAAAACTTTGCTGCCCTTATCTTTTTCTCGCTTTCAGAAAAATTTTAAAACAACAAAAGAACAAGAACATTATATCCTCTAAAGTTTTCACTCTCTGAACGAAAACCGTAAAGAATAAACAATAATAACCAGCAGAGTACAATATGAATTATGAACTAAGATATAATTCCGCTTATTAGCAGCACACAGTTTTATGAAAAGTAATTATGCACTAAAATTAGCATAATAATAATAACTTAGTAGAATAATACACTTTCGCGTATCTTTATATTATATAACATGAAGTAAAAAGTTTCTTGCGATATGATAATTACTTTCCGCATGTTTTTCATTTCAATTCATCTGTCTGCTTTTCTTCCGGCTCCCCTTTCTACACCTTTCACCCTTTACATTGACTCGAACTGCACGTGGTATAAAATTACTATACCTGGTATTACTTTGGCACTCATGCCAGCGGTAGAACTCAAAGCTGTAATTGCACCTCTTGTGACTTGAACCGACCTAGAAGCGACAGCCATTCCGGATCGCTACTCTTCACGAGTTTTTAATGTCCATTATTTACACGTTCCTTTTCGCCTCTAAACGTTACTGTCAATAAGTAGCAACCTTCGATTAAATCTACTTCTACAACCTATTTGCCCTGCTTCTATATAATATATACATGCGTATTCTATCTCCATACTTTGATCAATATTATCTTTTACTTCGAATCATTCAATTTTCACCGACTTGATTTTTATTATTTGTTATTACCAGAGTGTAACCCACATTTTTTTCTTTTTAGTTGCGCGGTTAATTTCTCGTTTTTGGACACTTTTTTGCTAAAAAAAGATTCAGAGGATTCTAAACAATTTCAAATCAAAGGATTTAAAAAGTTTTTAATAGATTTCAAAAGTACATAAAAAATAATTGAGAATTTTTCATTTTTGAAATTTAGAAACTTGTAATTCCTTGACTAATTTCAGGAATCTTCATAAGTTTCATAAAATTCCTTTAACATCCTTTAAATTATTTAAAATTACTCAAAATACCATTAAGTCTTATTAAAACTCTTAAAATTTCTGAAAATCAACTTAAATTTTGTGAAATTCCTTGAATCCCTTCAAAATCTTTAAAATTACTTAATATTCCATGAATTATTTTAAAATTTCCCTGACTTTTCCCTGACTTTCAGACAAATTTCCCTGACAAAAGTATATTAAAAATGCGTACGAATTTTCAATAATAATAATATTGAAATTTTTCAAAAATTTCGTATAATATCACTTTAAATCTTTTGAAATGTAAAATCACTTAAAATCACTTCAAATTCGTACAAATCGCTAAAATTTATAACCTTGGAAATATCTTAAAATTCATTGAAGTTTCTTGAATTTCCTAGAAATGTCTTAGAATTCCACGAAATCCCGTCAAATTTATTAATATTTCATGAAATCCCTTCAATTTTCACTACTCTTTTTAAAATTCATCAAAATCATTTGAAATACTTTAAATTCCACCAAAAACTTCAAAATCTTTTCAAATTCCTAAAAATCTCTTAAATCTTAAAATTTCTTGTAATCCTTTAAAATTTCATAAAATACTTTCAGAATTTCTTGAAAAATTTTTTAATTCCACGAGGAACTTTAAAACCCCTTAAAATGCATTAAAATTTCTTAAAATTATTGGAAATCTATTGAAATCCCTTACTTATTAAAATTCATTAAAATTTGTTGAAAGATTTTAAAAATCCTAGAAACATCTTTAAATTTCTTAAAATTCCACTGCCTCTAAAAAAAACTCTTGAAATAAAAAATCTCATAAAATCTTTTAAGAATCAAAAATGACTTTAAATTTTTTTAAATTGTATGAGGACTATTAAAATTCCTTATAATCATTTTTAAAATGTAAAAATTACTTAAAGTTTTTACAAACTTCTTAAAATCCTTTAGAATTCCACGAAAAACTTTAAAATCCCTTAAAATACGTAAAGATCTCTTAAAATTCTTGAAAACCTCTTGAAATTCCGTAAACTTCTACAAAATCTTTTATAAATCATAAAAATTTTGTGAAATTCTTTATAATTCCATGAAGAAAATTTAAATTCCTTAAAAAAAAACTTTAAAATAATCGAAATTTCTTAAAATTCTTACAAACCTTTTAAAATCTTTTTAAATTTCACGGGAATATTTATAATCCCTTAAAATCTCTTTAAAATCTTATAAGTTTCTTAAAATCCTTTATAATTCCAAGAAAAACTTTAAAATCCCTTAGAATACGTAACAATTTTTTAAAATTTTGGAAAAATTTTCAAAATTCCACCTAATCTTTAAAAAATCATAAAAATCTCGTGAAGTCTTTTAAAATTCCTCAAGGAACTTTAAAATTCCTTAAAATTCTTTGAATTACCTAAACTTCCTTAAAAATCTCTTAAAACTTCATGAAGTTCTTTAAAATTCAACTAAATCTTTTAAATATTATAAAAATCTCTTATAATCACTTTAAATTCCTAGAAACCTCTTAAAATTCTTTAAAATTATTGAAAATGTCTTGAAATCATTAGAAGCCTAGAAAATCTGAAAGAATACCTGGAAATTATTTATAATCCTTCAAAATCCTTGGATAGTTTCTAAAATTTGTTAAATAAACTATAAAAATTATATATGTAATACGAAAAAAGTAACGTAGTTAACATAAATGTCAATTTCTATTTTCCCTGACAACTACTCGCATTTCCCTGACATTTCCCTGACTTCCCTGATTTCCCTGACATGTGGCCACCCTGCTTTAACATCCTTCAAAATCTGGTTCAATTCCTTTAAATTTCGTAAAATCACTTTATATTCATTGATATTCCGTAAAATTCTACGATCTATGGTTATATCCTTTAAAATTACTTAAAACCCCATGAAGTCTCATTAAATCTCTTAAAATTACTCAAAATTTCATGAAATCTCGTTAAATATTTCAAATTCTTGAAAATCGAATGAAATCTCACCAAATATTCCATAAAATCTCTTAAAATCCCTGAGAATCCAATGAAACTTTTTTGGCAGCAATCGTTTTGACAACTAAAATAATCCGAAAATAGTTTTCAAATTCGGTTTATTATTCACATAATTCGCGCGACTGCAACAATAAGTACAAGTTACTTTAAAATTGATGTCACTGTGGTTAATAGCTTACAAATTTGAGGACTGATCTTCGAAATTTTCTAAAGAATGGTTCAAGTCTTTACAAATCCATCATACAAATTTTTACCCCGTGTGAAGTCATGTGGTGAGAACAATTTGTTTCCCTATTCAGTCGTTCCTTTTTCCCTATTGAGAGAAACTTTTCCATTTTTTTTAACTCAGAATCTGACCACAGAGTCTTTGAGAAAGTAAACTCATCCTTTTTATCGTTGACAGTCTTTGTGTCAACAATGACGAAAATTCTGCTTGATAGCTGCTGATTTATGGTTTGTCAATAGAAAAGTTTAAGATTTAAGATTGTTATGGATCGTGAAAAGGTCGGAAGATGTTGGGAAGTTGAAATCAGGTCTCTCGCATCATGTGACACATCGTTTCTTTCTTGTCCAAACATAATATTCGAATTGTTTTATTTTCGAAGAAGAAATCCACGTTTTTTAATATTAACAACATTTCCAAAGACAATCTCATTTCGAATGAGATTTAAAATCTTTGAATGCTCGAAAGAACTCATCATTGGAGCTTTTTCCTTTTTCCTCTAGATCAATATCCAGAGTAATTTTCGAGGTAATTTTCATGGTATCGCTGACTATAAGTAAAAAGGCGTCCTGCACTCTAAAAACAATCCATTGACTGTTAAACGATTCCTTTTACTATTAAAGGATTTTCTATTCAAAATAGGCATGAGAGGAAATCCTTTAACAGTTAAAGGATTTTCCTTTCAAAATATTTCTTTAGATAGGGAAACTAAAACAAAAACAATGTACAATCAATCATCATGCATAGGCGCACTTCATTCAGTAATACAAACACAGAAAAAAAAAGTTTTGAATCAAGTCCGAAAGGTCTAGTTTGTGTTACAATTTAAGCCAGTTTTTGGGCTTAAAACTAACTTTACGCCCAAAAACTGGCTTAAATTGTAACACAAACTAGACCTTTCGGGCTTGATTCAAAACTTTTTTTTTCTGTGAATGCAATCCTTTAATAATTAAAGGATTTCTTTTCATAGTCAAAAGATTTCTTTTCATAAATAAAAAAAATCGTTTATCGGTAAAACTATTTTCATTTTACACATAGCAGATGAGTTTTTTAATGGTGAAACGATTCCTTTGACAGATAAAATAAATCTGCTTAATTTCAAACGATGCATTTTGAAAGGAACATAATTTCACTGTTAATAGCATTTTTTTTAGAGTGTGTAAGTCGATGAGCAGTGATTACAAAGTTACAAGGTTGAAAAAGTGTTATCTCGTTAGCATTTGACAAAGTAGGCAGGGAATAAAGCTGGATCACCAGATGATAAAAACTAATATAGTGGTTCGAGATTCGAAATTCTTGAGATCTCATGCAAACTAAACGAAGTCGTTGCCATTTCTCGGTTTGATTTGCATTTGAGTTCCTAGTTCTCAGCACGAATGCCCAATCTGAAAGGAGAAACGTCCTTTTTATGGCTGCTGGAACCCTAGGAGACACTGCAGTCAATCCTGGAGACTGGCAAACATCAGAATGAGAAGAGAAGCCTTATCTCGGCCTCAGCCATCCTATTCAAGAGGTGTCGTGCAATGAATGTCGGGTGTAAATGCAGTCTTAATGACTCCAAAACCCCATGAAATCACTTCATGGCTCGGATTCTGCCACCTGCTGAAACGCCCACTACGCTAAAGGCTAAAGCTGAAGGTCTATCTCTATCCCATTCTGTGTCTATGCCCATCTTATACGACTGGTTTTACGTCCTCGTTTGTCACCTACCTCGTTCTACCTTCCCATTAGACTTTTAGAGGTTTACATTCAGGAATGAACTATCTTATGCTCTTCATGGCATAATGTATTTTGCCCCTTTACTTTAATCAGCTTTAATATTTGATTTGTTGACTGTTAGGCATTTTTGGATTTTGTCATGTATCAATTTTAATTCAAATTTTCAATCAAGATGAAAAATGTACGTAGCAAAAGATTTGAACGTTCAAATGAACGAAATATTTTTCCCAAT
>CAJFCP010025890.1:88072-100375 GCA_904066005.1 Synergus itoensis | reverse complement strand
CTTTTGAAGAACGTAAAATTACAAGCTCCGAAAGTATGAAGATTCATCCCTTCAAAGCTTGATTTTTCTCTCCGTGTACATAAAACTTGTAAAACTAAATATTTTGTTAAACTCTTGTGATAGTATCAAGGTGTTATAGGGTGAAATAAGTGTGCCAAATTTCATAAATTTCTATATACACGTTCTTGAGATATGGTAGAAACAATAAAAGCATAACACACACATACGCCCGCGCACGGACAATTTTTCAGGATATTGTACTGTCAGTACATATACATTCCATATATGTATATGTAATAATATATTTGATTATACATATACATATACATATACATTCCACTTGAAATTTATTTTTAGAAAAAATGTTTTTGGAAAATGGATTTTGTCACCGCTACAAAGCTTCCTCTATGAGGAAGCAAAAATGCTCAAAATCTCTTAAAAATACTATTAATTGCACAAGTCTAATCTACAGTAAATATTGTTGTAATTAACACCTCGATAACCTTCATTTCTTTACTTAGATTTCGACTTCTTACCTTCGAAAACTTTTCCCACGATGGTGTCGGTTTGACTCAACGGAACAAGACCTTCACTTTCTCGAGTTTTATTTCTAAAAGTTGCAGACCGAGGAATATTAAGAGGATCTTCCGATGGGAGATGAGGGACTTTTCCTTCACTTTTGTCTGACTCGGCTCTATTCATTTGAAAGATTTCAGCCATCGACTTATTGGCAACTGAAAAAAAGCAATAAAACACCTCCGTGTTATTCTGTAAAACTTTTAATCGAAATTAAGAAATGTTGTCTAAAATATGGATTAAAATTTTAATTACCAGTAGTTTTTCTGAGATATTCTTGTACAAGATCTGGTTCATTTGGAGCTTCGACAATTTGTTCTTTACTTACATCAAGTAAAAGCGGCGGCGGTCTTTGGGGTCTTTTCAACATTTCCAAATTCTAAAATAGAGGAGTTAAATATTAGGTTAAGTGCAATCGTGACAGAGAATTCGAAAGAATTTCAAAGTAATAGCAAACCAACACGCGCGTGATTAGGCGATTTTAAAGTGATTTTTTTTTACAAGTTTTAAAAGATTTTTAGGATTTTTAAAAGATTTCGTGGAATTTTAAATGTATTTATGCAATTTTAAGAAATTTTTAAGAATTCTAAGAGATTTAGAATGTGAAATTTTAAGGAATTTTAAGAGGTTTCTAGAAATTTTAAGATATTTCAATGAATTTTAAGGAATTTGGAATGTTTTCGTGAAATTTTATGAGATTTATAGTATTCTTAATGAATTTTAATTCTCCCTAGGGATCACGTGACCTTGTAGCTGGTGGGAGGGCTTAAGGGTCCATACAGGCTGTCACCTTGGGAGCTGTGAACTAGAAGATCTGGGCAGCGAGGCCCGGGGATTACGGGGAACAGAGAAGCTGACAGTCCGTTAGATCTGAACAAAGGAGCGATCCTTCTGGGAGGTATCGGCCTCATCTCTCAGAATATCGAGGGCGCGAGTCCTCTGGCCCTCAAATTAAGATGTGACCAACCGTGTCGAGGGTTGAATGGAACCAGGGTTACCAAAATCCGTCCTCATCATCGGCGACGGGGAGCTGTCCTGGACAGGGGCCTCCTCGTTGGTGATTGGGGTGTCTTTAACAGTGGATTCGGGAAGCCATGTCGAATCCCGTCTTATTATAGGCCCCACCCAAGTATGCGGGGCTCTGCATGGGTGGAATCTTTATTTCCTAGGTTCTCGTGTGACCTGTGTGGACTCCACAAATTCAAAAATGAAATCAACCTAAGGCTCTGCACCAGGATTTTTGGATGGGGACTCTGCGCCGGGGCCCTCATGTTAGGGGGGCTCTAGTGAGGAGCCCTCAAAAACAAACTCCGCTAAGGGGGGGCTTGTCTGAAGGCACCCTCGAAGCGGTAGAGGAAGTGGGGCAGCGCCTCACGGGCCTTTCTTTCAAAGGGAAGCGCCCGTGTGGTGCAGCGAAGAAGTGGTTTAAAAAGGAATGGCTTCTTCGAGCCCAAAGAAACCAAGGGAACCAAGGCACTCCAAAGGAGGCCTCGGTTTCAGCCAAAAGGAGGAAGGGATCTCAGGACACTCCTCCAGACAGGGAGGCTAAGAGGCAGAGAGCTACTGTAGCCCCAGACCTCTTTTACTCCCAGGTGGCCGATAGTGCGCTGACTGTCCAAAGGAGTTGGACAGGCTGGGGGTAAAAATCGCGAAAACGATTAAAGCATTACCCCGTGAGGGGCGAGCACCCAAGTTCGACGGGACCTTCCTCAGGGCGGGGGTCATCATGGTGCGGGTAGCAGATACCTGGACGAGGGAGAGGCTGGAGACGAGAGCCCCCAGTTTCAGGCTTGCAGAAAACGTGAAGACCGGTATCCACGGTCTGGAAGTTCTGCAAAAATACATCAAGGCAACCGTCCTGATTCTGGAGGAACCTGAGGATCCGGTGGCTGTACTGAGGCGTCTGGACTTCCAGAACTAGACCCTGAATACAGGTATCTGGAGGGTCTATAAAGGCAACAAGGGGTAGGTGACCCAGTTTGCGAGGGCAAGCTGGTGTCTCATTTTAGGGATCCCAGAAGGGGCTTTTGAGGCTTTAAAGGCCCTTAATTATCGGTTCTTTCTGGGAGCCGGAAGAGTCAGCGTTAAGCTGAAACAACAGGACCTCAAAAGAGGGCTTGTTGCGACGGAGGGTGTTCCGAACTAGTCTCTTCAATGGCTGCAGTGCCGTAACGAGGGCGGGGCGACCGGGGCAACTGCCCGGGGCGCAGGTCAAGCAAACAAATTATCAAAATTTTTTCAAAAATTTGTTCAAAAATTTTTTAAGTATCTCGATAAATTTAAAATAAATTTAGATCTTTTTAGAAATAGGATATAAGTAAAAATTAATATTCTTCGGAGGAGGGGGGGTATAGGAAGGGCGCACTGATCTACTTTTGCCAAGGGCGTCAAAATTTACCGTTACGGCACTGAATGGCTGGTTCGGACATCCGGTTTACGCAGATTAATTTGCATCGTAGCAAGGGCGCCTCGGCGGTATTAACCAGGTGCATGGCTACGATGCGTACAGGGATAACCCTAATCCAAGAACCCTGGTTGTACAGGGAGAAGATTAGCGGATTAGGGGGCTGTGGCACGATTTTTAAGGGCCCGCTCGAAAAGGCGCCAAGAGCGTGCATTGCCGTCAAAGACTTGGATGCCCTTTTGGTGTCGAAATTGTGATCAAGAGACCTTGTGGTTATCAGGACAAGGCTCAGGGGCAGTAAGGGAGAGAGGCTGGAGATTTATATAGCTTCGGTCTACTTCCCAGGCGATTCTGCAACTAGACCCCCGCCGCCTGAGGTGGAGGAACTGGTGCGGCATTGTCATAATAGGGGGATCCCGCTTCTCCTAGGATGCGATGCTAATGCACACCATGTGGTGTGGGGAAGCACGGATACCAATGAGAGAGGCAGGGTCTTGCTGGAATATCTAGCGGGCACGGATCTAGAGATCTTAAATCGAGGTAATATTCTACATGAGGCTGTTGGAAGAATAAAGCGGCAACTAGAGGAAGGCGGGTATGTGGTGGGCACCTTTTTGGATATAAAGGGGCCTTCAGTAACACTCCCCCAGAGGTCATATGTAGGAAGGCTCGAAAATGCGGCGTGCCGGGTCAGCTTACAGACTGGATCCAAAGCATGCTGCAGTACAGGCGCCTCTCGACGGAATGGGGGAGCTGTAGGGTCGGAGGAAAAGCATCTAGGGGTTGCCACAGGGGGGGGTCTTGTCACCTCTCATGTGTTGCTTGGTCGTGGTGAACTGCTCTGAAATCTGAATGAGGGTTATTACGCTCAAGGACTTTGTGATCCTGAACAGGGGAGTTCATCTGGACACCCTGATGGGGCTCACAGGGTGAGCCCTGCGAATTGTGGAACTCTAGTGCGTAGCATCAGGGCTTTCTATTAACCCGAAGAAGACTGATTTGGTAGTCTTCACGAGGAAATTAAGGTGGTTACGGTGACGGGCCCCAAATTTGGCGGAAAGAGGATCCGAGTAGCCCAGTTGGTGAAACATCTGGGAATCATTCTGGATAAGAAACTGAAATGGGCGGATCATCTGGAAGCGCGTTGTTAGAAGGTTCGTGTCAACCTTCTGGCTGTGTAGAAAGGCCTTTGGTAGAACATGGGGACTGAGGCCAAGTATGATTGCTTGGATGTACTCAGCAGTTCTTAAACCAAGGCTACTCTACGCAGCCGTGGTCTGGTGGCCAAGGGCGCAGCTTAAGACGATCCAAGCAAAGCTGGGTCGCCTGCAGACGCTTATATTCAGGGCTGTTATTGGAGGAGTGAGGATCACGCCAACAGCGGCAGTTGACCTCATTCTCTGTGAGGAGCCTCTGCATGTAGCGATAACTGCCGGGGCGGCTAGAACGGTTGGACGTCTTGCTGCCGCGGGAAAATGGTCTTGGGGGCCTGGATACACTAGGCTCCCAAACGACATCGCTAAACTGCAAACTCTAAGGATGCGGCAGGATAAGATAACCAAAAAGTACAGCTTCGACCAACACTTCCGGACATGCATCCCAGAAAGGGAGGCGTGGAAAAATGAGGAGGGGGGCCTTCCTACAAGGAGACATCGTGTTTACGGATGGCTCCAAGTCGGAAGGGTGGCTGAAGCTGGTCTGTATGACAGCGCAGGAAAAAAAGGTTGGGCGATCCCACTGGGACAGTATCCAACGGTGCTCCAGGCGGAAGTTTTTGCCATCCTCCGATGCGCTGAATTCCTGCTAGGCGAAAATAAAAAGGGCGGGTGCATCTGCATCTGCTCGAACGGCTAAGCGGCAATTAGGGCGGTTAGGAAACCAGAAATCACATCGATTCTGGTGTGGGAGTGCAAAAAGGCACTCAACCAACTGTCGGAAAATAATAGGGTGGCCTTTATATGTGTCCCTGGTCATTCAAGATGGATCATTTTCGTTGCCCTGGATCAAGGGCAACGAAAAAGCAGATCAACTGGCTAAAAGGGGAGCAGCAGGCAGACCGATCGGCCCAGAACCTTTTCTGGGTGTGGCACCCTGCTGTACCACGATGGAGATCAAGGAATGGGTGGTGCATCAGGACAACAAATACTGGGCTCAGGTAAAGGGATGTAGGCAGGCAACCAGCCCTACTTGTCGAAAATGTGTCAGGGACGATGAGACGTCCCTACACGTCCTAGGTCTATTCCCGGCATTTGCTAGGCTCAGACAGCAGATCCTAGGGGCAGCTATGCTGAAACCAGAGGAGATTATGGCGCTGCAGGCTAGCGACATTCTAGGCTTCTTCAAGAGGACAGGTTTGGGCGGCTAGGCAGCGTCTCGGGGATAGGGTATGGGCACAATGGGCTTTAAGTCTGAGCGCCTGTAGGGCCCCACGGGGGTGGAGCTTCCCACCCGAATTAACTAACTAACTAATGAATTTTAAAGGATATAAATGAATTTTAAATGTTATCCTGGAATTTTAAGTAGTTAGTTAGTTAGTTAGTTAGTTACCCCGGGCGAGGAGCCCCACCCCCGTGGGACCCTACAGGCGCTCAGGCTTAAGCCCATTGTGCCTACTCCCTTAATCCCCGACGCTGCCTAGCCCCCCATTCCAGTCCTCTTAACGAAGCCTAGAATGTCGCTGGCTTTAATCGCCCTAATCTCCTCCGGTTCCAGCATAGCTGCCTCGAGGGTCTGATGTCTGGGCCCAGCAAGTGCCGGGCACTGACCTAATACGTGTAGGGACGATTCCGCTACCCTTCCACATTTGCGAGACACTGGGCCGGGTGCCAGCCCCAGTTTGTGTTTATGGTAATTCAAATGGTTATGGTAATTCAAATGCCCTGTGAGCATCTGTACCATTATCCTTACATCACTCTTGGGCCAATTAAGGATAGTGCTGGCCAAGTCCCTCTTACGACGAGGTCCCAGGATGGCCTTGGCCTGCCTACATCCCTTTACTTGAGCCCAGAACTTATTGTGCTGTTGCGCAGCCCAATTCTGGATCTCCAGCCTGGTATAGCAGGCTGCCAAGCCCAGAAAAGGTTCTGGGCCAATCGGCCTACCTGCCGTTCCTCTTTTTGCCAGTTGATCCGCTATTTCGTTGCCCTTGATCCCTGTGTGACCAGGGACCCATATTAGGGCCACCCTATTATTTTCTGAGAGTTGGTTGAGAGCCTCTTTACACTCCAACACCAGAGTCGATGTGATCTCCGGTTTCCCAACCGCCCTGATCGCCGCCTGGCTGTCCGAGCAGATGCTTATGCACTCGCCCTTCTTATTTTCGCCTAGCAGCAATTCAGCGCAATGGAGGGTGGCAAATACTTCCGCCTAGAAAACAGTTGGGTACTGCCCCAGTGGGATCGCCAAACCCCTTTTATTTGCGCTGTCATACAGCCCCGCTACCGTCCAGCCCTCCCCCTTAGAGCCATCAGTGTACACGATGACCCCTTGCAGGAGGGCCCTCACCTCCTCCTTTTCCCACGCCTCCCTTTCTGGGATGCATGTCCGGAAGAGTTTGTTGAAGCTGTACTTACTTTTTATTCTATCCTGCCGCATCCTTAGAGTTGGCAGATTAACGATGTCGTTTGGGAGCTTAGTGTGTCTAGGCCCCTGCGACCATTTATCTGACGCTGCAAGACGTCCAACCGTCCTAGCCGCCCCCGCAATTATCGCTATATGCAGGGGCTCCTCACAGAGAATAAGGCCAACCGCCGCTGTAGACGTGGTCCTCATAGCTCCGGTAACAGCCCTGAATACCAGCGTCTGCAGGCGGCTCAGTTTCGCTTGGATCGTCTTAAGCTGCACCCTTGGCCACCAGACCACGGCTGCGTAGATTAGCCTTGGTTTCAGAACAGCTGAGTACAACCAAGCAATCATTCTTGGCCCCAGTCCCCATGTTCTCCCAAAGGCCCTTCTACACAGCCAGAAGGTTATGGTAAACCTTCTACATTGCGCTTCCAGATGCCCCGCCCAGTTCAGTTTCTTATCCAGTATAACTCCCAGATATTTCACCGACTGGGCTATTTGTAGCCTCTTTCCGCAGAATAAGGGGTCCGTTACCTCAGCCACCTTGTATTTCCTCGTGAAGACGACCAATTCCGTCTTCTCCGGATTTACAGACAGCCCCGATGCGATGCACCAGAGCTCCACAATACGCAGAGCCGACCTCGTGAGCTCCAACAGGGTGCCCAAGTGAGCTCTCCTGTTCAGTATCACGAAATCGTCCGCATAACCTTGGACATAAAAACCCTCTTCATTTAGATTACGGAGTAGACCATCCACGACCAAGCACCACATGACGGGTGATAAGACCCCCCCCTGTGGGCAGCCTCTGGATGTTATTCCTCCGATCCTACTTCCTCCCCATTCCGTCGAGAGGCGCCTGTACTGCAGCATGCTATGGATCCAGTCTACAAGCTGCTCCGGCACGCCACATTTCCGGGCCTCCCTACATATGACTTCTGGGGGAGTATTACTGAAAGCCCCTTCTATATCTAAGAAGGTGCCTACCACATACCTTCCTTCCTCCAATTGCCGCTCTATTCTCCCCACAGCCTCGTGAAGAGCCGTGTCAACAGAGCAGCCTGCCTGGAAGGCATGTTGGCCACTATGTAGCGGTCTCTCTGGTAACACCCTATCCCGGATGTACCTCTCAACCAGCTTTTCCAATGCCTTCAAAATGAAGGATGTCAAGCTGACCGGTCTAAAGTCCTTGGCAGCCGTGTAGCCCTCCTTACCTGGTTTAGGCAGGAAGACTACTCTGCTGCCCCTCCATGCCATCGGCACATGTCTCAGGGCTATACTAGCCTTGAAAACTTTCGTCAGGGGCAGTCGTAGTTCCCCCAGCCCCTCTTGTAGAAGAGCCGGGTAAACTCCATCCGCCCCCGGTGATTTGTAAGGTTGAAAGGTCCCAACAGCCCATTCAACCTTCTTAACCGTTATTACGTCGGACGCGAATTTCCAGTCTACCCTTTTACCAGAGCCTACTTGGTTCACGTCCTCCTGGTCTGTAGGAATTATCCGAACGCCCGGGAAGTGGACCTCCAACAAACGCTTCAGACATTCCTATCTCTTCATTCTCCGCAAACTCGCCCGTTTCGAGCCTGATTGGCCCTAGGCGAGCTTCCGGGTTTTTTGATAGGATTCTATGTAGGAGGGCCGTCCTGGGAATGTTGTTCGTTCCCTCACAGAACTCCCTCCACCCTTCCCGCTTATAATGACTAATCATATTCTTATATTCCTTCCGGGCCTCTCTATATCGGTCCCAGTCAGGGATTCTAATGTTAAAAAATTTCAAGAGATTTTTAGGAATATTAAGAGATTTTAGCGAATTTTAAGGGATTTTGTCAAATTCTAAAGGAATAATAAATTGATATCCGCTAAAGTTGCTTTAGCAACAAAAACTCCTATTATTATTATTTTCTTTGACCAGTTTGGGTGTCCTAACCTTCACCTGTCAATGAACTTAGAAGTGTTGTTCTCTTTAGGAAAATAATTCTAAGTTCTTCTAAAGCAAATCTGCGTAACCACGCCGCGTCGATCTCTCTTCAACATCCGTGCTCCCCAATAATGACAAATTGTCATTCCCGTTTTCGAGAGATCTCTTCACCATCCGCGCTCTCGGATATAGTTAAAAATTAACGCTCCTACTCTTGCGGCACTCGATATCGCTCCCACCTTCGCGACACTTCGAAAACGACCCTACTCATTTCGCAAGAACCAATCACCGACCAGAGAATCCTTTTCTTATTGCGAGAGCCAATCACTAGCGAACTAATGTGAAGGGAATCTCCAGCCGGGTCTACAAAAGAACGCGTCAAATTGTAAATCAGGCAATTCCCCCCCCCAAGCTGCCATCGTGTAAGCATCTACCTATGCCTAGTACATTAAACTACTAGTTTTCACTTAACCTATTCACAGTCTTCCTTTATTTCCTTGATTCCTTTGCATCCTGCATGCCTCCATTTCAGCGTGACCTACGAAAAGGAAGAAGCCGAAGAAGATGCCGAGACTCACGTTCGCCACAACGGGGCGAGTCGTCCCTGTGGACGACTTCAACCCCTAACCCTGACAACCGAAAATTACAATCCCCTAACCCTCTCCTGGATTACGAATTGTTGGCTCTGAGTCCCACAAACGCCACCTACAGGATAAAACAAGGTCCTCCTACTAGAGTTCTCATTGACTGGTTTCCTCCACAACCTGCTTTCTCTACCAACCTTGGCGCTGTCAAATCCAGTTCCGAAACAAAAATCCAATAGCCGAATGTGTCATCCCCTAGACACAAACGTCTGCCGGATCCCAACCACACTACCATTCCTTACCTGGACCTAAGCCCTGGAAGAAGTTCCTGGTTTGGTACTCCTCCTCCCTCCCCTAAAAAGAAGAAGGAAGACAAGCCATGCGAGTGGTGTAATCGATGGTGCCTGGACGACCACTCGCTTACTCCGAAATGGACCTCTCTTTTGGGAGTTGAACTGGAAATCCTTAAAACCTCATCTCGTTCCTCGAAATCCACGAAGGAAAATAACAAAGCACCTGTAAAGGTGATTGTTATTCGACATTGAAAACGACCTGTCATTTTAAGTAATAGAAATGGCTGCAGCTATCCAATCACCCGAGACCACAGAATTTCCCAAACGACTCCTACGCTGCTTGCATGAAATCTCCTTAGTCTTTTTAAGGACTAATCTAACCCGTCATCTTCCTTTCCACTCAATATCCAATCGGTCCTTCTCAGGACCACCAAATTCCTTAACGGGGTTATAATTCTGTTCCTTGAAAAAACTCCTTAACCCTTTTTCTTACAGGAAAACAGAATTATTCCTTTGGTGCAGTTTAAAACCCCCAAGCTGTTATCAAAATTAACACTAATAATAATAATAACAAAGGCACACAAAAAAAAGTTATTGTTACAGGAAGGTGACCCATATACCCCTATGTTTTTCGACACACTGAGTCTGAATCTGATGTCCGTTTACTCTCACCACGTCATAATTTAGGTCAATTGAAGGTCAAATCGACAAAAAAAAAATTTTTATTAGAAAGGACTACTATTTCTAACGTTTTTGGGGTCCCTGAATCCGAATTCGAGGTCCACTTGACCCTATCGAATCACTATTAAGGTCAATTCAAGGTCAAACCGGTAAATATTGCAAAAAATGGATTTTTGACTACAGATTCGGAAAGAGCAGGAAATTCTAAGTCCAGATATGGTATTATTAATTTGTTTTCATCAAGACCACATAGGTCAATCAGAGGTTATTTACGTTGTTATATATAAAGTTTACACGGTATTGAAAATTTAAGAAAATATGGTTGTGTGAGACCATAATGATACGTTTTTGGGGTCTCTGAACCCGAATTCGAGGTCCACTTGACCCTATCGAATAACTATCAAGGTCAATTCAAGGTCAAACCGGTAAATATTGCAAAAAATGGATTTTGGACTGCAGATTCGGAAAGAACGGGAAATTTTACATCCAGATATAAAATAAAATTTTTTTTTTCAGTTTTCAATTAAAAATTTTTTTTTTCAATTTTCAATTTTCAAATTTTATTTGTATTTTTTTTTTACCTTTCTTGCAGCGACAATATATAAAAGCATAACAAAAATAAATAAAACAAAGAACTATGAACTTTTTGATTGTGCGATAGGTCTATGATAGGTCACTCTTTTTTTCTTTTGTAACGAACTCCTTTATCTTCGAAAGATCTATGCAGAGGATTTCTTTTTCTTTTCAAAGTGTCTGGCTGTTTTGACCTTTTAAGCGACCAACAAACATCTGCCATCATATTTACATCTCATCTTCCTTGATAGCGACGTTCCATTTCCATAATATCTTGGTGAAATCGCTCACCCTGTTCTTCGCTACAGTCTCCGAGATTTTCTGGAAAGTAGTCAAGATGAGAATGTAGGAAATGTAACTTTAAGTTCATTAAGCAGCCTAAATTTTTGAAATTTTTCAACAAATCTTCAACTAAAGTCTCGTAATCATCACTCTTCTGATTTCCCAAGAAATTCTCTGCGACCTTTTTGAAACTTGACCATGCAGCCATCTTTTTAGGATTCATTTCTATGGCAAATTTTTTGTCTCTAAATAAAATGCGAATGTGAGGACCATAAAAGATACCTTCTTTCAATTTAGCATCACTGATTTCTGGAAATTTCTTTCCCAAATATTGAAAACAGTTGCCATCTTTGTCCAAGGCTTTGACAAACTGTTTGAGTAGACCAAGTTTGATATGAAGAGGCGGAAGCAAAATATTTGAAGGATCTAGTAAAGGTTCACGTATTATATTTTTGGATCCGGGATAGATCTCTTCTCGCTTTGGCCAATCATTTTGTACGTAGTGTTTCTTTCTATCTCTGCTATCCTAAAGACGCAAAAAAAAGGGATTTTTTGTAAAACCCGATTGTTGTCCCAAAATCAGAGTGGAAATGTTAAGGTCCCCGCAAAATTTCCAGTGGTGTTCTGTATACTTAATTTTGTCCAAAACTATTTTTAAATTTTCATACGTTTCTTTCAATTTTGTTGAATGGCCTATTGGAATCGGTGCATACGTGTTACCATTGTGAAGTAGAACCGCTTTTAGGCGGTTTTTTTTCGGATTGACCTTGAATTGACCTTGATAGTGATTCGATAGGGTCAAGTGGACCTCGAATTCGGATTCAGAGACCTCAAAAACGTACCATTATGGTCTCCCACAACCATAATTTCTTAAATTTTCAATACCGTGTAAACTTTATATATAACAATGTAAATAACCTCTGATTGACCTAAGAGGTCTGGATGGAAACAAATTGATAATACCATATCTGGACGTAAAATTTCCCACTCTTTCCGAATCTGTAGTCAAAAATCAATTTTTCACCATATTTACCTGTTTTTACCTTGAATTGACCTTGATAGTGATTTGATACTCAAGTGAACCTCGAATTCGGATTCAGAGACCCCAAAAACGTATCATTATGATCTCACACAACCATATTTTCTTAAATTTTCAATACCGTGTAAACTTTATATATAACAACGTAAGTAACCTCTGATTGACCTATGAGGTCTTGATGAAAACAAATTGATAATACCATATCTGGACGTAAAATTTCCCGCTCTTTCCGAATTTGTAGTCAAAAATCCATTTTTTGCAATATTTACCGGTTTGACCTTGAAATGACCTTGATAGTGATTCGATAGGGTCAAGTGGACCTCGGATTCGGATTCAGGGACCCCAAAAACGTTAGGAATAGTAGTCATTTCTAATAAAATTTTTTTTGTCGATTT
>CAJFCP010025890.1:60967-87972 GCA_904066005.1 Synergus itoensis | reverse complement strand
AATCAAATTGATAATACCATATCTGGACGTAAAATTTCCCGCTCTTTCCGAATTTGTAGTCAAAAATCCATTTTTTGCAATATTTACCGGTTTGACCTTGAAATGACCTTGATAGTGATTCGATAGGGTCAAGTGGACCTCGGATTCGGATTCAGGGACCCCAAAAACGTTAGGAATAGTAGTCATTTCTAATAAAATTTTTTTTGTCGATTTGACCTTCAATTGACCTAAAATATGACGTGGTGGGGGTAAACGGACATCAGATTCGGACTCAGCGTGCCGAAAAACATAGGGGTATATGGGTCACCTTTCTGTAGCAAGACCTTTTTTTTGTGTGCCTGTGTAATAATAATAATAATAATAATAATAATAATAATAATAATAATAAATGTTATAATAATATAATAAATTAATAATAAAAATTTGATATTCAAAAATTGAAACAAGCTTTCTAGAGTTAAACCTTTTTGCTGAGAGGTGATGGAGGCTCCGGTACTTTTGGCGGAACATCTTCACTTTCTATTACAAAACTTTCCTCTGGTGCCGGATGTCTCTTTTTCATACTCTCTTCTAACCATCTCATATTAACAACATGAGGCCTAGAAAATCAATGGTTAAAGAAAAATTAATAAGAAACTAAATGAAAATTGATAAAACCTCTAGACTTTAAACTCATAACTGATTTACATCTTTAAAAAAATAAATAAATAAAAATTAAACTTAAAATTTTTTTTTAAATATTAGAGACTATTAATAAGTATAAAATAAAATAAAATAAAATAACACACAAACTGTCGAAACATAAAAATACCGCATTATTCCGGAATTTGTATCCGAGCCAAAGAGTTTCATTCTCATCTAATTCGAAAGACGTTTTCAATCCCTTCTAATTCGAATGAATCCGAAATCAATTCGAAGACACTTTTCAATCCGTGATTCCAATCCGAATGAATTCGAACATAAGTTTCAATCTCATTGAATCCGAAACCAAACCTTAACGGGTTACATCACCTTGGGACTCGGTAAAATAGGTATAAAAATAAACATTTTTTCTGATGCAGTCATTAAGTATATAAAATAATTGTTATTTTACACATATGGGTGATTCTTCACAAACAGGACATTTTTGTATCTCAGACCTCTAGTATCTAAACTAAGTGGTATTTCTTTATAAAATTTGACTAACTTCTTCATCTTAGTACAATACAATATCTCCATAAAAAAAATCAAGTCGAATCATCGTATGTCTTAGCAAAATGCTCTCAAATTCTCGAAAAGTGCCTTTTTGGGATATCTCCACATGTGCGGTGCCTAGTTTAGGAACGTGTATTTAATACACAGAAAATTATTTTTGAACTTATGATTGATAGTTTAAAAGTTTGTCTCAAAATATATGAAATTCATGAAAAATAATTTTACATACTTATTTTTGAGCATTTTTGTCCGATTACATAATGTCTGGCCACCGCCCAAGCAAAGTCGTAGCGCCATTTTGAGCGCATATAGTTTGTTAAATTATCTAAAATATAGAGTAAAGCAAAGTTTCGTTGAAAATTTAGAGAAATTCTAGTTTTAAAAACTGATTGATACATGTGTAATACCAGGTAGTGATTTTAAGGCGAGATTCATCCATGCACAAATAATCGTAAATTACGTAACAGGTCTTTCTTTGTGAGACGTGATATTACGTCATGTATTCAAGGTCGGTCACGTAGACGATTCTGTTATTCAAACTAAACTTTATTTTGTATTGCGAATTGCAAGAGATATTCATTTGTTAAAATTATTTAGTATCATTCATAATTTTCATTCACTGTAGACATTCCCGCGCCATTACTTTATTAATAAATTACATCTTTATTTTCAATTATGTTGGTCTGATTTGTTTTGCGCCCCCACGAGATCCCTTTCCAACTGAGCTAGTAGGATCAAAATTTTCAGGTTATTTTCAGGACATCTTGGAGCCAGTTAAGTGGAATACAGTTTTAGGCCTAACATTTAATAAGAATTTTAGTTGGGTTTCAGTTTTGGGCAATACTCAAAACTAAAAAGTCCCTTAAGGTGGAGATTACTGTCACAATATTAGTAGATCATT
Organism: Synergus itoensis; assembly: GCA_904066005.1. Classification (NCBI taxonomy): domain Eukaryota; kingdom Metazoa; phylum Arthropoda; class Insecta; order Hymenoptera; family Cynipidae; genus Synergus; species Synergus itoensis. Next base: position 85,877 of record CAJFCP010025890.1, on the reverse strand, counting down.
TTTAGTTGGATCATTTTTGAGTTCTTATCTTTTCACAATATCTAGAACAAAAATCTCACTACTCATTCGTGAAAACGTCATAACAAAAAGTTAAGAACTTTTTTTTGCAAAGTGAGAAATGTTACAGAAAATATGGCGTACTTTTATTAGTATCTGTTACAGTACCTGTTACCTATTAGATTCATAATAAAAATCATTCTCGTCTAGTTTGAGAATCTATACAGTTGATCAGGAAGAAGACAAGAAATGGAGACCAACTTTCAGTGAGACAACCCAATGCATTAAAAGACTCTAAACTCTCTTCCGTTGTAAAAAAAATGGAAAAAAAATGGTTTCAAGAGGCAAAAGGATTGTATATTGATGGACTCGATGCACTTCCAGCTCCTATTGCACACAGCTCTATGATGAATGGCACATCTCGTGTTATACCAACACACGCTAAATAGTTTCCAAAATTAACTTTGTCAACATTTTCAGGATTTTATACTGAATATTGATAATTTATATTATCAATGTGCTTAAGCCTTGTTAATCAAACGCTACGAAAACAAGCGATAACAGAAAATTAATTGTCATTTATCGGTTCTATTCGCGTTGAAACCTTTGATAACAGAAACAGCCTCAGGTCTAAAGTAACTTATTAATACAACGGAAGAGAATTTAGAGTCTTTTAATGCATTGGGTTGTCTCACTGAAAGTTGGTCTCCATTCCTTGTCTTCTTCCTGATCAACTGTCTAGATTCTCAAACTCGACGAGAATGGAAAACTTCGCTTGGGGATTCAACTATAGGGTGGACCATCTTTTAGTGCGTTTCTAAATTGAAAAAAAAAAAAAAACACTTTTCCCGATGTGAAATAGACAACTCTTTAGTTAAAATGAAAGGTCCTTACGTGCCATTTATAAATTAAAAATTATATCATTCAAGTGTCTACCACTGCTCTTTTCACAGGCCTGCATATCCGATGGTCGAAATTTTCGATGACTCTCTCTAATAAACTGGGCGGAATGGCTTCAATATTTCAGCCCTAATGATGTTCTTCAGAGCTTGAATTGTTCGTGGGGAATTTGCATACATTTTGCTTTTCAAATAAACCCAAAGAAAAAAATTTCAAGGGGTCAAATCGCCCGATCTTAGTGATCACCAACTTAGCGAATTCTGAACGATATCGTGGCATGTTGACGGCCTTTTTGTGTCCAAAATTGAATGAAATGGATGAAAACGACCTTTGCTGCCGACAAGATGGCCCAACAATACACCCAAATCGTAAAAAAATAATCTTTTTGGTGACTAAGTTAGGTGATCGCACAATATCCAAGAATTCCGATGTGAATTGGTCACCAAGATCATGCGATTTGACCCCTTCGAATTTTTTTCTTTGAGGTTATTTGGAAAACAAAATGTATGCCAATTCCCCACAAACACTTTAAGCCCTGAAGAACAATATTCGGGCTAAAATTGAGATCGTTTCTCCTAGTTTATTGGATAGACATCGAAAATTTTGACCATCGGATATGCAGGCCTGTGAAAAGCGCCGTCGTGGACACTTGAATGATATCATTTTTAACTTATAAATGGCATGTAAGGACCTTTCATTTTCACTAAAGAGTTGTCTATTTTACATCGCGAAAAGTATACTTTTTTTCAATTTAAAAACGCACTAAAAGACGGTCCACCCTATATTACTCCATTTTATTCAATCTTGGGCACATTTCTTAACCCGGTTAGTTTATCGCTTTTTTTGGCACCTTATTTGATTATCGTGAGTTGTTTCAGACCCAAGGCATGTTAAAACGCTCAATTATCATTAAAAAAATCTTGTAAAATTCATGTACTCTTGAATACTTCTACTTTAAGAGTGCATCATAAAAATTGCAAAAAAAATTTAAACAAATATTTTATTTTTAATGACAAACACATCCACTTCCCGAAAATGAAAACATTTACTAAAAAATATATGGGTCTGGAACGATCCATGATAAATAAATCGGGTTAATAATATAGTTCGCACTTTGGAAATTTTCAAAGTAAATACTCAAAGTTCAGAGACTTTATCTTTAACATCCAAGGATTCCTCGAGCTCAAGGTCAATTTCAAAACCTAGTTCTTCGAAGCAGAACAAGGACCATCGCATGTTACCACTGATCAAAGTGATCAACAAGATCAGAAATATTATAATTGTGAACAGCAGCACTTTTTAATGTACCGTCATAAGTTCCGTGCAATGACTAGAGCTCAACGAAGGGAATTTTCCAACAAGAATAAACTTTTCTTCAAATGTTTACGTCAACATAGTTTCAGCGATTGTTCGTAAGTAAGAACCTGTCGACTCTGTGAGCAAAAGCATCATACCATGCTTCATCTGGACTCATAAGCCGTAAACTTCATTAGACAGACTTTGAGAAATAAGGAAGTTAATCAACAGACCTCAGTTATCAATCGTCAAGTGGAGCATTATATCACTCGCCCTAGAGCTGAAGGTCTCTTACCAACAGCGATTTTACGAGTTAAGGCAAGTAACTGTTCTTCGGTCCTGGTTTGAGTCTTGTTAGACCAAGGATTGGAAATTTCTCTCGTTTCAGAGTCGCTACTTCTATGACTACTACTACTACTACGCTACTACTACTTCAAACTCTCTCGTGCCAACTGAAGTGAAGAGGGTCGTCTATCCGTGGGCACTACAATTCGTAGTTCGTCTTCCAATGAAGTACAAGGCCAATGCATTTGGAAACTCTTACGAATGCTTCACTGTATGGAATGTCGTCTCGAGCGCGGCTCTTCCTCTTTCTTCTCGCTTACACTCGTTTCCTGTTTCTACCACATCATGGAGTTTTACGTGAGACAAGCTCAACGACAAAACTTCGAGTGGTATTTAAACCCTTCGTGGTATTTTTTAAATATTTTTGCCACAACTGCAAACCGTAAATTCCCTTTTTTTTCACTGATTATTATTAACATGTCATTAATATTTTATAATTATTGTATTTACTACAATAAACATTCATAACGTGTTAAATATATACCATTCTTTAGACTTATACACTGAAAAAAAAAATTTAGTCATCGCAACAAAAACGTTTTGTTGTACAGTTTTTGTTGCCTCAACAAAATTTTGGTTGTTAAGGCAGCTAAGAAAATTCATCAAGAAACCTACAAGGATGACATCATCACATTATCACCTTGATGAAGCCATTTCTCTTCAGAATCAACTTCATCAGTTCTTTATATCAGGCGGCTTCCCATTTTGAAAGTGGACATCCAATGATTCTGAATTGTTGGCGACGATACCACTTGACCTTCGAACTTCTACACAACCTCCCAATTTACATCCTCAGCAATCGTTTCATATGCTGGGTATAACCTGGGTTCCTCAACGAAACATCTTTATATTCAAATTGGATGTACCAACTTCATCAGATGTCATCATTAAGCGCTCAGTTCTCAGAACCTGACGTTATGGGATTAATTTCCTAGAATGTCAGGTTATTGAGATTTTTGGAGTTAAAAATTTTATCGAAAAATCACGAATCGTATGATAAAAGGATGAAAAAATTTTTTAAACGGAAAGTAAAACATGATTTCGATGTTTTTTTTAATGCAGAATCTATTGTTTTTTTTTTTTTTCTTTTTTCGATATCTCATACAGTTCCTGAAATAATAAAAAGAAACTACAAAAAAAAACCTGAATAGCATTCCTGACAATCTGGTCCGAAAGTAATTCAAATATCTAAAAAAAAAACTCAGGCTTTTATTAAGGGGTAATACCATTCTAGAATTTTCAAAAAAATCGATTTTTTTTTGTTTAAACAATACTTTAGGGTCATAAAAACAATATCCAATTGGTTTTATATAGAAATAAAATGTTTCAAAGGTTCAAATCTCGATTTTGCCGCAGCGCCTCGGAGCGCGCGCCGAGTAGGATAAGTAACTCACGCGGTGCTCCTAAAACTTTAAACGCGTTTTTCTCGAAACGGCTTTTTTCAAACTGAGCGGACCAATTGCTTTAACACCAATGCGTGAATCGACTTGTAATTTTTACAGTTGCTTCACAAGTAGATTCTCTAAAGCCGTTTTTTGATTTGATGTTAATTGCATTTTTTATAAACAATTTACTTCTCTTTTTTTGGCAAAAAATTCACTTTTTTTCAAAAGTGCACCATTTCTACAAAAATTGATATAAAAAAAATCCTACTTACTTCTCTAGATAATAGTATATAATTTAAAAAAATTTTCGTTTTTTTGTTCCAACTCTCACAGTTTTCCAGAAATTTGTTCGCCCGCAGAGCACCTTTCCGAAAACACTTTGCCGGAGATTACCTGTATCGCCGCCATTTTATATAAAAAAATAATAAAAATTTTTTTTTCATTAACTTTAATATGTGTTAAATGAACCCCCTAAAAATAAATGCTATTCCTTTTCTCATACTTCCAAAATAAATTGTTAAAATTAGGCTTTTATTTCTGCCGCTAGAGTGGTTACCCTTTAAAGTAAAACTACTAAACTAAAGTAACTACTTTTTTAAGTAGTTACCCTTTAAAGGTAAAAAAAACTAGGGGTGCCATTGTGAGCAGATTCTCATCATACTTTGCGCGCTTGCATTCGCTTACCAACTTTCATCGTTGCTAAATATTTTCATTTAAATTACTTTAATTTCAAATGAAGAAGAACACTAATTTACTTAAGGTATCGACCTTAAGGAACACATTCTTATCAGAGCCCTTGCGCTTCGCGCTCGATATTTCATTAAAACCTGTATTAAAAACATGTTTTTACCAATGTGTCGGTCTGGCTGTTAGTCTGTAGATTTTTTTTTCACGATTACAACGAAAACTGATCATCCTATCAAAAAATAACCAAGGGAGAATTTGTAGATCATTCTAAAACCAAATAATTATGTTCTGATAATGATCTCCGTATCTCGCGTTATTTGGTTCAAAATTTGAATTTTCGATTTTTCAAGAAAATTCAAAAAGTTGTGATTTTAATCGTGTAAGGCGTTCAAAAAGACACATTTTTCATCCTTTTACACTTTTTCATATCGTGCGTTATTTGGCTTTAAATTTTAATTTTTTTCTTTTTTTTTTTGAATTTTCAAAATTTTATGTCTAACAATTTTTGTTTTGTTGAAAAAAGTCATAATGATAAATTGTTCGACTATTTAAGTACTACGAATATCCGTAAATAGAATTTGTAAATTAAAACAAAAAAAAATTGATTAAAAAATTTTTCAAAATGATCTAATTTTGTTAATTTTTATCCAAAATAGCTGACTATTGAACTTGACCTTCATTTCAGGACAATAAAAGAGTATAAAAAAGGTCAATCCAATCGGTCAATTCTTTCGAAAGTTATCGTGCTCACAAACTAAAAATCTACAGACAGACAGACGGACAGACAAACAGACACATTGGTAAAAGCATGTTTTTCGGGTTCAGGGGGTCACAAAACGTGAAAATTTGAAAAAAATGGGGGGGGGTCAAATTTTACACAAATCTAATACATTCTCTAGTGAGAATGTAAAAACAATTTTTACATTACCAATTTTCGCAAAACTGTTTGATATTCTTCATTCAAATTACAGAAATCATTGATATTTCGACGAAATTAGATGTTTCACTTAGTTTCAGAAGGATTGAAAAATGCAAAATTACCAAAAAATCGTTTTTTGGCTATAACTCAAAAACGATTTTTTGGATATTAATTATCTTTGATTTGTCTGAACCCGGTGGGTATTGTATCTCTGGCTTATATTAAAAGTAAAAAAAAATGTCTCATTTTTTCTACACATATTGGAATATGCTTGTTTCGACTTTGGATTAGATCGAATTAAATCCTTAGTTCGATCTCGGATTAGTTTAGATTAATGCGGATTGGTAACCTCGCTTTGATCTAGGATTAAATTGGATTCATTCGGATTAGAATCCTTGTAATTACTTTAAAATTACGTCGAATTCATTCGGATTCAGTCAGGTGGAAATTTTAATTTTTCTTCGAATTAAATCGAATTAAATTGGATTGGAATCCTCGTTTCAAAGCGGATTGGGTCGGATTGGCATCATTGTTTCGATTTTGGATATAATTATTCGGATACGAGTAGAAATTTTTGGTCGGATTTAGAAATAAATCGAAATGAAATTGTTTTGGTTTGCACACAAATTTCGGAATTAAATGAATTTAAGGTAGTTGCGTCGAGACAAACACACTCAAAAGTTTATGCTTAGATAGATGTAAGATATCGCATGTTCTCTCCTAACCACCCTAGCGAAAGCTTCGGATAGAAATGCATTCCGAATCAATCCGAATCATTCCGGAATTTGTGTCCGAACCAAACAGTTTCATTCCGATCTAATCCGAAGGAAGTTTTCAATCCGAATTAATCCGAAGCCCATTCAAAACCTATCCGAAGATTTAATCCGACTGAATCCGAATCAATCCGGTCAATCCGAATTAATCCGACTTAATCCGAACTTTTAATCCGAATGAATCCGATTTAATCCGGTCTATCCAAACCAATCCGAATGAATCCGAATTTTTTGGATTCATTCGGATTGGTTCGGATACACCGGATTAAATCGGATTCATTCGGATTGAAATTTCGGATTCGTTCGGATTGACCGGATTCATTCGGATTGAAAGTTCGGATTAATTCTGACTCATTCGGATTGACGGAATGATTCGGATTCAGTCGGATTAAATGTTCGGATAGATTTTGAATGGGATTCGAATTAATTCGGATTGAAAACTTCCTTCGGATTAGATCGGAATGAAACTGTTTGGTTCGGACACAAATTCCGGAATGATTCGGAAGCTTTCGGATTGGTTCGGAATAAATTTCAATCCGAACCTTCCGCCAGGGCATTGGTCAAAAATTTTGACTGGGATTGTACAATCACATAGAAGCGTCCTATATACGTATACACACATTTTCACAGTCACATTTTGTATGGCAACGATATTGGTAACACCGCAATTTCATTCTCAGAGAAAATTGTGTTGATGCGTTTATAACCTCAAAACAGAATTGTCTAAATCGTCAAAATGTCATCTTAATTAAAACACAAAGGCAAATTTATTTTAAAAAAAGTGCTGGATAAACGGTTAAAGGCTGTTGCAACTTTGTGTGAAGCCAAGAAAAATAAAATTAGTGTTACAGTGTTGCCACATCGTCACTGCCTACTCCCGCCATGTGTCTCCCGAGATTAGAAATATTATTCTTTTCGATATTATATCTTTTATACTAAACGCACAATAATTTTGATTTTTTTTTCATAAAATCCACACGATATTTTACTATACATCTGTAGTGTTTTAGTGCAATGGTAAGATTCGTTTTCATACTAGACTTCATAATGTGGCGATTACCCATATTAGCTATAGAGACCCATGCAAAAAGTACTGAACATAATTAAAAATATTTGCCTTTAGAAACACACGATTAAGCTAAAAATTGGAGCATGGTTAAATAACAATATTTTCTACATAATTTGAAAATTTTAGACAATTCGTAAGAAAGGTTCGATATCGGCACAACTACCTTAAAAGAATAGAATTTTTTCTATTCGAAACTTGTGTCAGAGAAGGTATGTTTTTCCAAATTAAAAGTATAAGTTTCTTATTTTTAAGAGCTTTTTTAAGAGAAGTTGGGGCGTGACGGAACAGTCGAGTAAAATAAAACGCTACTATGTCTGGAAAAATATTTACAATTCAAGTTTAATATTAATTTATAAATAAAAATAAGTCCAATGAATCGAGGAAAGTGCAAAAAGAATTCATGTTTTATTTAAATTGTATCAGAAATTAAGTGCAAATTTTTAGTACTTTAGAACTTAAGAGTGGTGTGATTTTTGAGAGAAAATAAAGTTCTAATAGTTTTCTTATCCCATTTTCCCTTACAAGAATTTCAAAACTTTAAGTTTAAATTTTCTGTTTTTGATAGTGGACTTAATTCTAAGCTATTTAGAAAAGAGGAAATTAACGATTTCAAATAAAATTGTCATTGGGAGCGTGATGTAACAAAATGAGTGGGGTGGAACGGAACATCGGAACATCAACGAATCTAGCATATCAGTTGTCATCACTATTTAAAAATTGATATTTTAATTGTTTCATACCGCTCCACCATGCGTTATGTTTTACCCATTGCGTGTTTCATACCGACCCACCTAACCTACTGTGCTTGATACTTAATTTCTGAAAAATTAGTTCGCTCGATTTAAAAAAGCATATGTGCAACTTATAACTGATGAATTGAACCGCAGGATCGTAGAAGGGCATATAAAATCTGGACGCTGATGGTGGGGAGGCCATTCGACAGTTTTGAAAACATTTTCGCATTTCAATTTTTCAAACATATGTCGTATAGACCAAGAGCCAGCAACGTTTTTTTTTGAAGTGGGAGTATAAGAGCTAGTTAGTGGCTAATATAGTAGGGAAATGACCCTTATTTAGAAATCCGAAATGACGGACAGCCAGCCCGTTGCGTTTGGACACCTGAGGCAGGTAAAAAATTGAAATTTTGAAGTGAGAGTATAAGAGTCAATTTTCATCTAGGATCAAATATTGATGTCCCCAGTTTATTAATATTCAATCGCCGGACAGCTAGCACGTTGTTAACACACCGACGGACACGATAATTGTTGATTAAAAAAACCAGATTTTGAAGTGGGAGTATAATGTCCGTCGTTTTTATGACATAAAGAATAGTATTCACATATAGCGTTAAAAAAACGACGGACAGAAATTCGGTTGCTACAGTGGCGGATTAGCCACGTAGCAAGAGTAGCAAATGCTACGGGCCCCGCGCATAAGAGGGCCCCGCGCACCCATCACATTAAAGCGTGTTAAAAATGAGTTAAGGAATACGATGAGTCAAGAACGTCTAAATCATCTCATCTTGATGAATATAGAATATGATTTGCTTAGAGAAATCGATATGGATGGTATTATCTCTAAATTTGCTCATATTAAATCCAGAAAAGTTTATTTTTAACATTTGTGTTTTATTTAACACCCTAAACTTAAGAACCTAAAGCAAACCAAGGGCCTCTTGATATAATTTGCTACGGGCCCCGCGCTGGCTTAATCCGGCACTGGGTTGCTAACACCCTGAAAATAATTTTTGAAAGTACGTAATTTTCGTCAAAGCGTGGGCTTGAGCGGAGTGCTGAGGGACGAGGAAACGACCGCGTTAGGGGAAGAGAATGGGTGGAGAGGATAACGTGCAATGGCCAGTGCCGACGACGTTCGAATTTCACTATAGAGTTTAAAATACGCTAGCATATAAAATCGACTTTTAAAAATTAAAATTTTGAAATATACTGTTTTGTAGAAAATTTCATGGTGCATTTTTTATCCTGTTACAAAAAAGTTTTATCTCATATTGTTTTTGAAAGAAAGTCGGAAAACTTGATCTTTTGAAAAACAAAATTTAATAAATATTTTGACTTCTATTCGCTCCAAAATACAAACTTCTGAAGATTTTTATATGAAAATTGGAGGAATTATATGCTTCAAATTTTTTTGAAGATGATACGATCTTTTAAACTTTTCCAGTTTGTTATAAAAAAAAGGTTTTATTTTTTTTTGCCAACATGTATCAAAATAATGTTACGCAACTTTCAAACGCTTCGTTTAACGATAAAATTTTGGCCGAGCCAAAACTTCCATCGGAAGAAATGTTCACGAGGCTATAATGAGGTTTTCTGAAAAGTATTACTTTAATTTAATCAAACGTTAAAAAAATACGAGCATTTAAACAGCAATACAATATTCAAACAGTGATTGTATTAATACAATCACATAGCCCAGGCGCTCGATTTCTATTTGACGCGCTGTTTTATTTCATTTTATTTTATTTTATTTTTGTATTTTTTTAAAGATTGATTCAATTGAAGTAATACTTTTCACAAAACTTCATTATGCCCTAATGAACATTTCTTCCTCTAGAAGTTTTGGCTTACTCAAGATTCGATCGATAAACGAGCATATCATCTTAAAAGCAGTTTGGAGCATAACTCCTCCAATTTTCATATAAAAATATTGAAAATTTTGTTTTACACAACTTTTTGTAAAAGGAAAAAAGAAGCCCATTTAAAGGGCATAGCAGAATAAGCATGTGTGTGCTGCCCCCGCCCGAATTTGTCCGGGATTTTTACTGTGAGTTTGTACTAATGGACTATTAAGTTTCTCAAAATCTCAGATCTGAAAAAAATATTTTGGGGAAGTTATGGGGGTGGGAAGAAAAATTGCAAAATATTTTTTTCTCGAGAACCGCTGGGCCAATTTTTATGGGAAAAATATATGTTATGGGTTTCGATAGGGGGGGGGGGATATTTTAGAAAAATTCTGGATTTTTTTTCCAAAAAAAGGAGTCAAAAAAAATTTTCAAAATTTTTTGATTTTTTTTAATAGGAAGCTTTTGCAGCACACCCATCATTTTTTACCTAAAAATACTTTAAATTTTTCTGAACAATGTGCCCCAGGTTTGAAATTAATTAAAAAAAAAAAATTTTAATTTTTAAGGTGAAAAAAATTTAAAATCTTGAGCGTACAACGTTAAGTGCACCTCCCACAGTGGGGCGAAATGAAAAAATAATGTTCAAAATAACTTCTAGGCCGCAATTCTTAATCGATTTTCATTTACTTTTTCTAAAAAAATTCAGCATTAAATTCTTAAGAGATATGTTCATGCCGATTTATGAATTATTGTTTGTTTAAAAAATTAATGAGTTGCAAATAGCGAAAAAAATGTTTATTTTTTGAATTTTTATTTTTAATTCTCTGTGAAAATTTTTCTCATAATCAGTGGCATTACGCCTCAGGTTTGATGCAAAAGGATCAGTGGAGGAAAAAAAAAATAGTTAACATGTCAAGTTATTTGTCATAAACAAATATCAGCAACAAATAATCAGTATGATGGATTACGTTGTTTTTTAAAATATATTTATGCATCGAAATCGCTCTTTAGGACAAAAAGGTGAAATGTGATTTCGAAAATGTGGTATGCGATATTGTTTGTTAAATTTATAATCAATTATTATAAACAAATGCATGATTTAAACACTTTTTGCCAGAAACAAACCGAATTTTCTTCCGATTGTCTTCGAATCTCATTGCCTGTGATGAATATCGATGTATTTTGTCGTCCGATATCATTGTTAACTTTATAAACAATTATTATAAAAAAATGCATGATTTAAACAGTTTTAGGCAGAAGCGAACCGATTTTTCTTTCGATTGTCTTCGAATCTCTTGACTGTGATGCACAATGATGTATTTTTGTCATCTGATATCATTTGTTAACTTAATGAACAATTATTATAAAAAATGCATGGTTTGAACCGTTTTAGGCAGAAAATAATCGAATTTTCTTCCGATTGTCTTCGAATCTCATTTCCTGTGATGCTCATTGATGTATATCTGTCATCAGATATCATTTGTTCAATTTATCAACGAATAATATAAATATGAATGAAAAAGTCCATGATCTGGACACTAAGAAAAAGGTTTCATATGTAAAAAATATCAATGAGCAATGCACATTCTGCATCATAAGCAATGAAATTCAAAGATAATCGGAAGAAAATTAAGTTCTTTCCTGCCTACAACTGTCCAAATCATGTAATGATATCTGATGACAGATATATCTGAAAAATTGAAATTTGAAAATGTTTTAAAAAATGTCGAGAGGCTTTCTCACCACCAACGCTCAGATTTTATATGCCCTTCTACGATCCAGGGGTTCAATTAAAGAAAATTTTAACTTATATTTGTTTCTGCAAGTTCTTTCAGGTTACGATGTAATTAGCAAAAAAAAAAATTTTGTGTACCGTCTCGCCCCACCCACCCCTATATATATATTGATTATTAATTAACATCTTACCTCAATCCTCTCTTGTGAATTACTTTAAGATCGTGCTTCGCTTTTTTAATGTCTCCAACCAAAACGTGTGTTATGGCGTCGGTTATATCATCGAGCCTTGTTGCTCCGCTCACGTTTATTATTTTATTTAACTTATCTTTGTACTTCGATTGTAAACCGGCGAGATAAATCTGTAAAAAAAATATTTAATATTTGGAAAATAATGTTTTCTTCAATACATACATGAAAACCACGTATTTTCGAGCGTGTAAAGCGAGCCGGAAGTTGCTATTTGCTCCAGATCATAGAAAAAAAAATTGTGAAAAAAACTCCTAACAGGGAAAAAAACTCGCGACAGTACCGCCTCTGACGGAGAAACTTAAATTCTAAACTCAATCTAACTTAATTTTCTCAGCGTCAAACAGCGTCCACTGCGCGAGAAACCAAACTGAAAATAGTAAGTTTAAATTGGTTTATAAACAGAGAGCGGACGAGCCTGAATGTGAAATTACGCACCGAGCCGGGCTAGGCAGTTAATTCACTCGCTCTAACATCAAAATGGTGTTAGAGCGAGTGAGTTAACTGCCTAGCCCGGCTCGGTGCGCAACTTCACAGCCAGGCTCATCCGCTTTCTATTTATAAAATAAAATGAATTCCGATAGCGAAAGTGTCCTGCAATCTACACCACCTGATCTTTTTGAAGTAGCAGACAATGTTGTATCTGAGCCAGTTGTACTAGCATGCTTCAATGATAACTATTTAAGCTAGTTAAAAAGTATCATTAAAATCAAAGAAAAAATAGACGTAGGAAATTGTAATACCTACATTGTTTGCGTTTATGAAGAAGCAGTCTCGTGGATTTCGAAACAAAAAATCCAATGTATTTACAATAGATGATGTAATATTATTTTTAAAAAAAGCTCCAAATGAGAAATATCTGTCGACGAAAACGGCACACCTACGATTTTATTTAAACTCCGTACACTTATGTATTTTGATGTACTTATTACAAATATGACACTGAAAATTGGCGACTAGTCCATTTTTATGGTGAAATCATAAAAAAACCATAAAATCATGGTTTTTTACGTTAATCTTAGTCAATATGCAAAATTTAAAAAAATGTTTCAAACAAAAGTTGTAGTTCTCATCGAAATACACATTTTCTGTTGTAATCATTTTTTTTCTACTAGTGATAGTTTCTGAGAAAAATCAGAGATACATCGATTTTCATTTAAAAAAAAAACCCCATAAACCATGGCTCTAACACATTGTAAAGGGAAATGATAAAGGGAATTGGAAAAGGAAAATGGTAAAGGGGATTGGTAAAAGAAAATGCTAAAGGAAAATGGTAAAGGGAATTGGTAAAGAAAAATGGTAATGGAAAATGGTAAAGGGAAATGATAAAGGGAATTGGTAAAGGAAAATGGTAAAGCGAATTGGTAAAGGAAAATTGTAAAGGGAATTGGTAAAGGAAAATGTTAAAGGGAATTGGTAAAAGAAAATTTTAAACGGAATTGGTAAAGGAAAATGCTAAAGGAAAATGGTAAAGGGAATTGGTAAAGAAAAATGATAAAGGGAAATGGTAAAGGAAATCATATGTATTTCAAGGAGATATACAACAACTTTTGTTTAAAACTTTTTTTTTAATTTTGCATATTAGCTAAAATAAACGCGAAAAACCATGATTTTTAAGGCTTTTTCATTTTTTTACCATGAAAATCATCTAGTCACCAATTTTAACTTTCATTTCGTTATCAGTGCATCAAAATACATTGGCAGTCCACGACTCGCCAAAGGATACCTGAGAATCGCACCCAAGTGGACCCCTTGTGGTGGTGGCCAGCAGTCCCCCACCATCAGCGCATTTTACTCCTCCACAACTGTCATACTACTACTGCTATCACTACTTAGAACAATTTTTCTTTCATACTTCTCAAGGTGTCAAAACGGCAGGCAATTTAAAATTCTGTACTGATTGACACCCTACTTTGCAGATGAAAAAATTATGCATAAAAATAATATTAAACATAACACAGGCCTGCAAAATATGAGGTTTTGATTGTTATGGAAAAACCGATTGTCATATTCGAAGTAATTTACGGCGTAGAAACCGAATCCGGGCTCAGAATTGCTCCATTACGTCACATTTTTGAGTAATCCTAACCTAAAAGTATATTTGAGCACCAAGAACTTAGCGAATTTTTACTATTTTTCAAATCTGATAAACCCATCAAAAAGGGCCACTTTTCAGCTTTTCATTTCACTACTTAAAAGTATGATTTGAATTTTTCTAACTGGAGATATCGATTAATAAAAAAAAATTGCAGGTTTCGCAAGGACCGACATATGGCGGGAAAAAACGATAGGACATCCAATTTGTTTTTTCATTCTTATTTCTGATGAAAGAGGCATTATATGAACGAGCAATCATTGTCGGCAGGTAGGAATCTGCTATTCCAAACGCAAGTAGGCTGAAACCTCATAACCTCAAACGCAATAAAATCAACCGCACGACAGGTAGGGCTCTGTTTATAAAACCCAAGTACGCTATAACCCCAAACCTCATAACGCAATAACATCAAACCCACGACAGGTAGGGTTCCGCATTCTGCAATCTTATAGAAATTGGAACTAACGGGTAAAATAGGAGAGTTTGCTGTAGCTGTTGACTAGTGAGCGGAAAAAAGCGGACAATATGTATCCAAATTTAATCAGCTGAGAAGCAAGTTCAGTTTAGAGGATATTTAGTGAGTCACTTCATTGGTTGGTCTTCTGAGACCTTTTAAGACACCTACGATCTGGCGTGAGCCTTCCTCTCATGATAACTGTTATTTCTGCCTCACAAACGTTACTGGTTTTAATAGTAAAAATTCTAATAAAATAAAATACGCGGATGTTAGAAGTATAACAAAACCAGTATTATATGAACCTCATGATGAATTTCCAATTCCTCCACATATGAAGCAGAAATATGAAAGTAATGAAGTCGCTTACAGTTCCAATGAAGGAGAAGAAACTGATGATGAAGTTTCTGATCCCATTCTTTTCAGTAAAGCTGCATTTAATGACTTGGTCAGAGACTTAAACTTACCCAAAGATAAATCCCGAGCTACTAGGTTCGCGACTGAAGGAAAGGAATCTTCTTGCCCCTGAAACTACTTTTTCTTGGTATAGACATCGGGAAAAGGAATTGGTAGAATTTTTTTCTGAAGGAAAGGGTTATGTTTATTGCATTAACATATATGGCTTAATAGAAAAGTTAGGATTAACGTATGACCCTATAGATTGGAGGTTGTTTCTTGATTCCTCTAAGAGGAGTTTCAAAGCAGTCCTGCTGCATAATAAAAATCACTATGCTCCCATACCTATCGGTCATTCTGTGTGTCTTGATGAATCTTACGAAAATGTGAAAACTATTCTGAATGCAGCTGAATACAATCATCATAATTGGAAAGTATGTGGAGATTTTAAAATTATATCCATGCTTCTTGGACAACAGGGAGGTTATTCGAAATACCCATGTTTCATATGTTTATGGGATAGCAGAGACAAAAACCAGCATTATAAGAAAAATATTTGGCCACTTCGCAGATCCCTCAAAACTGAAGACCCTAACGTCTCTAAGAATCCACTGATTGAAAGTGAAAAGGTTCTACTACCTCCACTTCATATAAAACTTGGACTCATGAAACAATTTGTAAAAGCTCTCGACACAGATGGTGATTGCTTTAAGTACCTTGTGAATCGATTCCCCGGTTTGAGTGATGCCAAAATAAAAGGAGGAATATTTGTTGGACCACAATTACGCGAATTGATGAAAACTACCCAATTTGAGGATGTCATGACCAATGATGAAAAAAATTCTTGGATCAGCTTCAAAAAAGTAGTCAAAGGATTCTTATGCAACAAAAAATCAAGTGATTATGACGAATTAGTCAACAATATTCTTAAAAGCTTTCAAGAGTTAGGCTGCAACATGAGCACTAAAATACATTACTTGCATTCTCATCTTGATTGGTTCCCTGAGAATTTGGGTGATGTTAGCGAAGAACAAGGAGAGCGTTTTCATCAGGATATAAAGGAAATGGAGCGGTGTTATCAAGGACAGTGGTCGACATCTATGCTGGCAGACTACTGCTGGTACTTGGGTTTAATAAACAGAGCCCTACCTGTCGTGGGGTGATGTTATTGCGTTTTGAGGTTATGGGGTTACAGCGTACTTGGGTTTTGAAGAGCAGAGCCCATACCTGTCGTGGGTTTGATGTTATTTTGTTTGAGGTTATGGGGTTATAGCATACTTTGGTTTTTTAAACAGAACCCTGCCTGTCGTGGGGTTGATGTTATTGCGTTTGAGGTTATGAGGTTTCAGCCTACTTGCGTTTGGAATAGCAGATTCCTACCTGCCGACAATGATTGCTCGTTCATATAATGCCTCTTTCATCAGAAATAAGAATGAAAAAACAAATTGGAAGTCCTATCGTTTTTCCCGCCATATGTCGGTCATTGCGAAACCTACAATTTTTTTTTATTAATCGGCGATATCTCCAGTTAGAAAAATTCAAATCATATTTTTAAATAGTGAAATGAAAAGCTGAAAAGTGGCCCTTTTTGATGGTTTTATCAGATTTGAAAAATAATAAAAATTCGCTAACTTATTGGTGCTCAAATATAGCGAAAAACCGTGTTTTTCGCACTTTTCGGTTAGGATTACTCAAAAACCTGACATGATGGAGCAATTCTGAGGCCGAATTCGGTTTCTACGCCGCATATTACTTCGGAAACGTACCTCAACTACTCCATAACAATACCATGCAGACCTGTGTAATTTATATATAAAATATATATGTAGGAAAAATATATATTGTATGAATAATTTTTTCATTTGGATTCTTCCAAGCTTAAGACTGGCAGCTGAGGCTTCATGAGCTCAAAACTGGAGTGTTTAAAAAATTGCTCTATATTTTTTTTCACTGAAAGTCTTACTTTTTATTTATAAGTATATGATAAAATTTTTTAATATTTTAGTTTTTCGCTTCGAACATTACGCCCTGTACTTAAAAAATCTCCAAAAATAATTGTTGATTATATGATCATTTATGCACATTGAAAAATTCTATAAATTTTCTCGGATTTTATTTGTTTTAATAATATCGGCTTTATTAATTCAAATAGTCAGTATAAAAAATTGGGATCTGCACAAATTACATAATTTATTTAATTTGAATCGAATCATATTAATATTTAATATTTAGCAAGCAAGGCGATAGGATATCGCTGTCACGAAAGTTAATCTTGAGATCGCACCTGACTGATAGTCAGCAATGTTTTTTTTTTTTTCAAGAAAGTTGTCGCCCGCAAGCAGGCATCAATCATATGCATTCGCTTTTCTTCGCATTTCTCATTTCGTTTCGCCAGCGTCGCAGTTACGGACGTGTTGCGCGCGCATCAGCCACATGTACGATCGTGGACTCGAGCGAGGCTCGCGACCACCGTGCAAAAATACCAAGTCGCCGTCTCTCCAACATGGAAGGCCAATCAGAACGCAGGATTCTCCAGTCTCGGCGCCCGCTCCAATCGGAGATTCGCGTGAACACCGATTGACTGCAAGACTCACGATCGCCGCTGCTCCTCCGCTGAGGACCAATAAGAGGGCCGGATTCCCAAAGGAGATTGTCCGCACCAATCAGAGGTCCACACAAGCGCTGATTGGCTGCGAGACATGGTAGGCATTTATGCATAAATATCGGCACCTTTTGGCAACCGACACATTTCGTCAGCAGCGTGCAAATAATCCACGTCGCTCCAAAAATTGGATTTCGTCAGCACTTTGCACGCATCACGAAGCTCCCTCTCCAAGCGTCCGGAGTGGCAGTGGCGGCTATTCAACAGTTCAGCCATTCAACGGTCCGTTCTCTGCAGTTACTGGAACCGCACGTCTCCGACTTTTGGACTAAATAGCAGTGACATAACCAAAGTTCATCGGCCTAAGAGATCTCCCATATTCCTATCACTAGTGATTCGGACGAATCAATCGCATCGAGAACGAAGTATTCAAGCAGATTTGTGAATCCGCAAACGATAGCCCCATCGCTCCTTGAGAGGAATGACTCTTTTGTTCAACAAACATAACCTCTTTGTTCTCTGAACATATTTTCTTTAAAAAAAACGTGGGAAATTACTGACACACACTTCTCACACAAAGGAGATTCATTGGTGGACCTACTGAGTAACATACTCAGATGCGTTCGCCAGTAATCTTGCACCCTTTGACAACTCTCGCATTCAGAAGATACTGGTGGACCGCATTATAGTGCGTTCACCGGCTCTTCCCCCCATTGATCACATCACATCACACTCTCATCATTTCTACTTTTTGTTGTTGTTTGTGTTCTGCTTCTTCCACAGCAAATCAACAGAGGGAAATGGAATTTCCCAGACGAAAGAAAAATCGTCCGAATCTACGAAGAAGATTACAGAAGAAGAAAACACAGGGATTATCAGTGAGTGAAATTGTGCAAAGTGACCCCCAATCCTCAGAGGAATATAGTGCCTGTCAAAACGAAGTGATCAGTGACACTCCAAATCAAATTACTGTGCAACCCTCTGTTAGTGGAATCCCTACCACCAGTGTCGTGAATCCAACCTCAGTGCCGAAATATCTAATTTCACCAATGATTATTTTTGTGTGTCCCGAGTGTGCTCTTAATTGTCCAGCATGCCAATTCAGTGCATTAAGGCTCTAAATGTTGTGAACATTCAAGTGTGTCCAAATGTCAGGACAAAGAAGTGACTCATCTCATTTCCCTGAAATTAAGAAGAACCGTCCGAACATTCGCCGTCGCATAATTGCGAAACGCCGCGCAGCTTTAGTAGCCAAAGTCGTGGCATCACCCGGAAAAATCGTCACAGTCCCCCCTCCGTACAGGAGAAACCGGAAGCCACTCCGAGCGTTTCTTGCTTCTCTCGGGGCAAGGGCTGAGGAGGATCCTTGTCACATCGCTCAAGCATATCAACGTAATCTCGTGACACAACCTGATTCAAGTAACTCATCCACAACGGTCCAGGAGAACTTAGAAAACTCCCCTCTCGGATTCTCGGATGTCTCCGGACTCCGGACTCGGATGTCTCGGATTCAGAGAAGATCCTCAGCATCCATCCATCTCCGATAAGGCTCTCTCCCCAGACAGGCCCAAGCATCTCCAGAATAGAAGGACTGCGTTCGCGAGTAACAATTGTTCACCCTCTTAATCTCACTCGTGGACCAGGTGAGACCCTCGGCAGCATCCCTACACAATCGAGTGACTCAACGCTTCAATCCAGGATAAAATACCAGGATGAGGACTCGGATTCAGATTCTTCCACGGTGCATTCTTCCCCCCCCTTCGAAACGATTAAGATCAGTGGTGGTAGTTCCTCGCACTTTATTTAAATAATAAAAAGACTCCTTTTTGTTCATGGTGTAATACAGGACCCACTTTGACAGATCGGAGTTCGCTTACACATGCAAAGTGGATGAAGGACTCTGACTCTTAAGGAGTCTTCCCACTCCCTTGTTCTCATTTATTTAAAGAAGCTGATTGACAAATCTTTCATGGATGAAACCCTCATCCAATAGATTAAATCTCCTAATCAATGTTCATCCAATTTAATCGTTATTCTCAAAAACTTGTTCCTTTTCCAATTTTGTATGGAATAAAATCTTACTAGCCTTTTCTCAATATAATAAAATTGTGTCTCAACCCTTATCAGGAACTTAATTTATGTTTTATATTAAGCTGACTACAAAGTTTGCTTTCGTGCGTGAATCTTTGTGCAGATCCCAATTTTTTATACTGACTATTTGAAATAATAAAGCCGATATTATTAAAACAAATAAAATCCGAGAAAATTTATAGAATTTTTCAATGTGCATAAATGAACATATAGTCAACAATTATTTTTGGAGATTTTTTAAGTACAGGGCGCAATGTTCGAAGCGAAAAATTTTATCATAAAAAGTAAGACTCTCGGTGAAAAAAAAAAATAGAGCAATTTTTTAAACACGCCAGTTTTGAGCTCATGAAGCCTCAGCTGCCAGTCTTAAGCCTGGAAGAATCCAAATGAAAAAATTATACATACAATATATATTTTTCCTACATATATATTTTATATATAAATTATGTTTTATATTATTTTTATGCATAATTGTTTCATCTGGAAAGTAGGGTATCAATCAGTCCAGAATTTTAAATTGCCTGCCGTTTTGACACATTGAGAAGTGTTAAAGAAAAATTGTTCTAAGTAGTGATAGCAGTAGTAGTAAGAGAGTTGCGAAGAAGTAAAATGCGCAAATGTTCTCACGCGGAGAACAAAGAGCTTCCCATCAGACCTGGTCGCCAGAGATTTCCTCTCTCACTTGCCCTCAACGAATGCCAAAAGTTCCCGTAGGTATTCCGGAACATCCCTGATCAACACAATAAAGAAGAGGACGTTAAGTTGCACCTTCCACCGATGCTCCATTTTGAGCCACTCTGATTCTCTCAAGGCAGGAGATATGTGGTCGAACTTACGAATCCCATAACAGAATCTCAGGCAGAAGTTCTGCACTCTTTGTAGCCTTCCCCACTGCCCACCGCTCAAGCAGGCACCGTACATAATGCTTGCAAAAGTAAGAGCTCCTCAGCCCATCCAGCTATGAATTTCAGCACCTCGGACAGAACAGAGGCGCCGGAGTCCAGGTCTGCCATTTTGAAACGGGCGTAGACCTGAATGTCATCCGCATACATGTGTACTGATTGATACCTTTACTCTGCCCTCGCACACCGCTTCTAATGACATCAAGAACTCCATCAAAGGAGCCAGGAGGTCATTGGTGTACACGGAATAAAGAGGCGGGCTAAGAGCGGCACCCCGAGGAAGTCCCTTTATCAGCGCCCGTATAGGGGGCCGACAAGTGACCTGACCGTCCAACATCTCTATCTTCTGACGTCTATTCGAAAGGAAGCTGCTGAACCAGGACAGTACGTCTCCCGAAACACCCACCACCAACATTCCCTATTTCATCTGACACATGAAGCAAAGTCGTCTTGGCCGAAAAACATCTTCTAAAACTCTACTGAAAGCGTGACAGAAAGCTATTAGTGGTGAAGTAGGGGCTAAGTTGCAGAAGGCTAATCTTCTCCAGGACCTTCGACAGATAAGGGAGGATGACGATCGGGCGGAGGTCCTTGACGCTCACATTTCGAGAGCGGATGCACGATCCCCTCCCTCCAAGCTGTCAGAAAAACTCCAGACACTGTCTATGTCACATACTTAGGTCCGGGGATTCTCGTGGTGAGGAAAGTTCCCTTATTGAAGCCAAAAAGTTTTGCGATCCTGCCACAGCGCGACATGGCAGGACTAGTCGAAAAGTAAAGTATTTGAAAACATAAACACGTTTTCTAACCTCAAAGTCGGAACGCTCCAATTAGAATCTTAATGCAATTGACTGTACAGTCTGTTCAACAAGAGCGTGTTCACAATATTTCGGAAACTAATGCATATTTTTGAACGTTTTTTTTTTTAAATTAAAGTACGTTCAAAACACTAATGCGCAACCACCTGATAAATGGTTCAGTCCCCAACGTTATCCAGAATGGTCTGGCACCTTTTTCGCATGATTTCCACCAATTTTTTTTAGCATCCTCAAACATGGACCTTCACTGGGTGTTTAACGGTTCGCTAAAGAAATCTACTGCCGGCGGTAGACCAGGCATACTTTATGGGAACCCATATCCAGAACGACGCTTTATCAGAAAAAATGACATTCGACCAGTCAGGGTCGAGATTTTCAGTCCTTTCGTTTTTTTTATGGGTTTTTGAGAGCAGAGGTTTTTCCCTCGTGGTACGGTACTCTATCTTCGATTCAGCCAAACGCTGTAGAATGGTGTTGATACTAATGTAGACTCCCTTGTTGGCTAGTATAGCCTTGGCATCTCGCAATCCTAGAGTAGGGGTATGCTTGAACAGCTGCACGATCGCTTTTTCCTCCTTGCTGATTGTTACTCCAGATATGCCTCTTTCAGGAAGATCGCCGACAGTTCCATCGGCTTTATACCGCTCAACCCACTTCACAATGAATGCCTTCGACTTCCTCAAGTATCTAGCAGCCGCTGTGACGGAAATTTTTGGTCCTCTTGGATGGAGACCCAAGAAGATGGCTTCGAATCTTTTAGCGAACGCGGAACTCATTTTTATTCACGTGCGTTCTCTCGGACGGTTCGAGGGATACTGAAGTGGTATCATAGGTGCGCATTAGTCCTTTGAACGAACTTTAATTTAAAAAAAAAAAATGTTCAAAAATCTCCATTAGTTTCCGAAATATGGCGAACACGCTCTTGTTGAACAGACTGTAGATGTGCAATCTCTAGAAAAATACATTTTACGTGTTCGGTCCCAAAGTGCAAAGGAAATAGTCAAAGAAAATAGAAGAACTGAAAACTGCCAAAGAACAGAGGGGTGTAACCGAAGGAGTTAATGCCATCACCGAATGGTTCAAACGAAGATTCACTGAAGAACCAGACTCCTGATTTAGGAAACTAAATACCAAGAATGGCGACAGGTCAATTGGTATGTTTGTAGGTGCCTGAGGTCTAGGTAGAGAACAGGCAGGCCATGAAGAGGCGACCGATGTAGACGGTAGGCAACAGCCAGAACCTTGAGAGTTCAGTCACGAGCGGCTCGACGATGATGCCTGACCAAGGTGCTCCGCAGAAAGGCGGCCAGGTCCGCAATCTCTCGATCCTTTTCTGGCACTACGCTGTGACCTTGGAATCCCTTATTCATACCGCCCGCCAAAAAATCCAGACTCATCGAGAGTAGCATGTCTTTAACCGTGAATAGCCCCATCCTCTAAATTGATTTTGTATTTATTTTGGACAGAACTTGTGTTTTGGAAGGTATCCGAAACACATCTTCGATTTCCTCCTTAGCCAGTCTTGAATAGGTTAGAGACCGATTTTTTGCAGTACGTCAGTGAGGTTCTCGTCGCCTTCCCGCTTATATACAGCTTATTATTATAATAACCTCCCTAGCTCTGACCGTGTCCTCTAATTTAGTGATCCGCTCACCAATGGATTTGAGATCCTCAAGAGTTCTCCCCTGTTGTAAGTTATCCTCTTTCAACTGTTTATGATCCGACTCTAGCTTGGAGATTCGATTGTTTTGTGTCTTTCCCTTTGACCTCAATCCTATCTAACTTGTCATAGATGACGTAGGCATCTTAAAGGGGCTCAACAGGGCATTGTGTCCTCAACGTGGTTGCTTGAATTTGGACCTCCCTTGGACTTTTTTGGACTCCCAAACCCCTCCGCCTGATGCATCTCCTCAGTGGAGATCGAAGAAACTCTGGACACATCGTTCGCAAAGCTGAAACTGGAGCGGCAAGCTCTGCAAACCGTTAGTGTTTTGTCCTTCTGGGAGATCTCGTAAAAAGTTGTGCATTTGAGGTGAAAAGCCCCAAAGCAGGCCTCACAAAGAATCGCCAATCTTACGATTGAATTATTGCATGAACTGCAAAACCTTCGGAGATTGTCCTGTGAGGTAAACGTTGACATTTTAACCCGTCGAAGGAAGTAGACTTGCGATCTCGAACCGAAGTCTGCAAGCAGGCAACCAGTCTTGTACCCAAGTGCTGTCCAGTAAGGGATAGCGTGAGAGCGTATCACAGTCGGCACATTAGGAAACGTCCAAGCCGTAGTAGTCTATGATGAAAGCAGACGACGAAAACCAATATACACTACAACCTCGAAGTAGTCCTTCGCGAAGTAGTCCTGATTCCTCCCGTCCCGCGCGCACCTACTCTAAGATCGAGCGATTGAGGAACTAAGTGGGGGGTAACAACAGGGCCGACTCACTTACGGTAATTTCTACAATCTTTTTTTCTGACTGGCAGCGCCCGAAGGGGCGCTTAGATGGGATGCGGCGGCTCTGCTCGCTGAGCGAAATTTCTCGGAACTGACGTTCGCGAAGTAATCATCATAACAAATAACACTGGTCAACAAAATATGACCTATATGGGGTTGGGATGAGACATATCATTTCCATGGTAGTTTTCTGCGCTGAATCCAAATCTGACCTCCGTTTTTCTCCATCATGTCAAGTTTTTGAGATTTTTTGAGTTAAAAATTTTTTCAAAAAATCACAAATCGTGTGATAAAAGGGTGAAAAAATTTTTTTCACACAAAGCAAGACATGTTTTCGATGCGTTTTTTAACGCAGAATCCATTATTATTATTTTTTTTGTTTTTTCGATATCTCATATAGTTTTTGAGATAATTAAAAAAAACAAAAAAAACACAAAAAAATGGTTTTACGAAAATCTTTATATTCACGTGAATAAATTTTATTTTTCAGTCACTCTGGTGTCATTCTCTTCGTTTTTTGATGCAGAAAAAATTGCAAAAAAGTTTACAGTTCCAACTGTAATGGTTCGAAAGATACAAGGCAGAGAACTTGTCTCTTTCTAAAGAGTTGCCAATTTGACGGTTTACAAGTACTCAAGGCGAATCATTGTACTTTTTCTAATATCTCATTGCATTAATATCTTTAATATTTGCTATATTCACAATATTCACAGAGCTTCGTTTGGAAGAAAAGTGTTCATAGCACATGCGCGTCTCCCCTCCACTTCTCTCCCCTCCATTATCTTACTACTCTTGGTCATATCGCGCTATTCGTGCTCCGCGCAATCTGATCTTCATTTGATGCTAGCCTTCTGTGGAGTCACAGCGTATGCTACCATTGTACCTGCTATAGAACTTGAACTATTTTTATTTAATTCCAATATATTTGCGCTAAACTTTTATTCAAAGCTCAGTTTGCAACGATTGCAAAATGCAGAACAGCTGCAAAAATCATCCTGATAGCTTTTGCTACGTTTGTGGTATTTTCATCCCACCAAAAATGAGACAAAACATTTCTCCTACAATGCGAGGAGGCTACGAAATATATTTTCAGATTAAGCCCGATAATGGAGAAAAAAGTTGGGTATCCAACTTTTTTCTCCATTATCGGGCTTAATCTGAAAAT